>VXBT01000669.1:738291-751207 GCA_013400235.1 Oriolus oriolus
GGATTCTGCCACCGCTGTGACCGAGCACAGCCAGAGCCGAGTTCAGCCCCCTGTGGTTCTCCCCTTCCTCTCCGGCTCCGCTGGCCCTGCTGTGTTGCTAAGCGATGGGGAGAGCAAACCCAGCCTGACCTGATGCAGATAAATCCTGCTGGGCTGGGCAGCAGTGCCTCAGCGCACGGGCTGCAGGCCCCCGATCTCCCTGCGCCCCTCGGAGCCCATGCCAGGGGAACAGGGCCCCGCTGCCCAGGCCGTGCCAGCGCTGCCGACTCTGCTCCCACACCCCGAGCCCCATCTCCTCGGGGCTCTGAGCTCCCTGCGTCCGGATCAATCGGAGCATTGACACGGCCGCGCTGCAGATCAAACCTGCCAGCCCTGTTTACACGGTGTGTGACTCCCAGTCAATAATCCTCGTTGGAAAGATCTGGTGTGTTTGCTCGATACAACCTTTGGGGCTGAGGAAACCACCGAGGCTCAGAGAAAAAACCATTTTACACAGGATTTCCTTATTTAAGCCTCGGCACAGTAACAGCAGCGTTTTCCTGCTGCTGTTTCCTGCCTGGCACAGAGGGGGAGCGGTGCTGGCTCACAGGGAGAGTCCTGCTCCTCAGGAGCATTAATCACCTGTTGCGGAGCAGTGCCTGGGGACAAGGGATATGAAGGGAGCCGGGCACGCCGCTATCCCACGTGGAAAGGCAGAGGGTGGTGAGTGGAAAAACGCTGCTTTATGTGCTTTACACGAGGCCCCGACTGAGCGGGTGAGGCGGCACAGCTGGGAGCCCGACTGGGATCCCTGCCCTGGGCCCAGCAGCCCTGTGCCAGACGGATGGAGAGCTGTGCCAGGAATCCCTGTACGGGATGGCAGTGCCGAGGGGCTGGGGAGCGCAGGGTGATCCCCCCACGGTGCAGTGACTCCCTCGGCAGTGGGGAGCCCTGCCCTACAGGAGCCACCAGGCTCCGGAGAAGCTGGGACAGAGCTTTCTGTGTGCACAGCACCTGCAGGGATGGACGGGTTATTCAGGAGCCAAAGGAACATTCCCTCGCTGCTCCTGTGCTCTTGGGAAAATCTGGTCTTAATAGTTAATAGGATAGCAGAAAAAAAAACCAACCAAAAATCTCCCCAAAAGCCAAAGCAAGCCCAGACCAGGTGAGTTGAGTGGCAATAACTCATAGAGTTACTCTGGGAGGAAATCTCTCTTTCCAGGCACTCCTGTGCAGGGCCTGACCCTCAGGAAGCACCAGGTGGGGATTGCTTCCTGCAGCAGTAATCCCAATCTGATTAACAAGGCCCAAGATCAGATTAGCACCAAAACATCCTCCCGTGCAATCCGGAGAATTCCAATCACATTTTTGAGTAAACTCCAGCCAGTTAGGCGAGGATCTGTAATTCCCTTGTGTACATCTTTGCATGCTTCAGTAGAGTTTGTGGAGTCTATTTACCACATCTAAGACCAATTTCCTTCCCTTCAGTTGCTTTGAAGATAATTGAAGGTCCTTGCATCGTCTGCTTTCGAATGTAAAAGCCGGCTAATGTCGAAATCGATGCTTCCCAGTTAATGCTGCCTCTGCGGCGGCATCGAGCGCTGTGTAACAGCCCTGGCTGACTGGATCAGCACATCCTGCCTGCCCAGGTGCTTTGTTAATCAGAGCAGGCTGGGAGCGAGCCCCGGACCCTCTGATAGCACCGACACTATTGCCTTGTTAAGCTGAATTAAATATTTAATAGCGCACTTTGCAGCTCTCGGGGCGGTGCTGCTGAGCCGGGGCTGTCCCTCTGCCCATGGAGCAATCCTGGGGGTGCCGAGGGTACCAGGTCAGTGCCACCATCCCCTGGGCCCACAGGAACGGGGAGTCAGGTTCTCCCAAGGCCGGGATGAGTTTCATGGGAAGGATTCATCAGGAACTGTAAGTGCCAGGACACAGGGAATGGCTTCCCACTGCCAGAGGGCAGGGTTAGGTGGGATGTTGGGGAGAAAATCTTCCCTATGAGGGAGGGGAGGCCCTGGCCCAAGGTGCCCAAAGAAGCTGTGGCTGCCCCTGGAAGTATCCAAGACCAGACTGGATGGGGCTTGGAGCAATCTGGTCTAGTGGAAGGTGTCCCTGCCCATAGCAGGGCTTTGGAACAGGATGAGCTTTAAGCTTAAGCAGGGAAAGAAATCCTCTAGAGGTTTGGAAAAGCTGCCTTTGGGGAGCTGAGCTGCCTTAAAAGCAAAGCTTTGAGGAGGAGGAGGAGGAGGAAGGACCCAAAGTGTCAGGCTGGAACAGATGGAACGATGCCACAGCCAGTAAAACTGTGACCCACGTGTGCAGCTGGAACGGGGCTGGGCTGGGGTTTAATTCGGGGACTCTCCCTGTACGTATCCACGTTCCTCCCGGCACCGCACAGCCCCACAGATCCCCCGAGCCCTCCTGCCCCAGCCAGGGGAAAACCCTGCTCAGCACCCATTACCACCACTGTCCTAATTAATCACTCAGGGGGTGCCTGAAGCAGCCCCCCGCCCCCCCCGTGCTCCCCAGGCGCCGGCGCGCACCGGCGCGGAGCTCATTCCTTTATCACTTCCATAAAGTTTATGGCACAGCAATGAAAACTCATTATTTCACCTGAGCCTGCGGGTCATAACGAGCCATCGGGCACTTTTATGAGGGGCTGTAACGAGGGGCCCCTCACACAGCCCTGCAGAGCCAGAGGGATGCACGGCGGGGGTGAGGGTGGGCTGGCTCCGGGGATGCACACACCGCAGGAAAACTGGCGCTGTGAGAAACCTGGGGAGGAAATTCCCAAATTCAGGTGTCACTTGGGAGATACCCCACAGAGCAGGTATCTGGATCCCTCTTTTCACACTCCTCACTAGCAGGGCAGCCAGATCCTGGCATCCCTCCCTCTGAGCCATCCCAGCAGGCTGCTCCTCTTCCCTGCCTTGCTCTGGAGGATGAGGATCATCACCCAGGAGCTCAGTGAGGGGAGGAAATCTCGGGAAATGCTCCACATTGCTGACAGACTTTCCCATCCCACTGGCTTCTCCCCACGGACACTGGGAAATGGGGGCTCGTGAGTTCACAGTGCGGGCTCTGCTGGTCCAGGGGAGGGCCTTGTGGCATCTGCTTGTGAATGACGATGCTTTTCGGGAGACCCTTGGAGGGCATTAGGAATGGCACCAAGCTTTTCCTGTTCCGTGTTCCAGGCTCTCTGGAAGGTGGCTGCTCCAGCCTCACCTGTGGTGGGAGCACCGAGGGGTCTCCAGCCTGGCACAGAAAGCTCCTCACAGGAGCAGGCAGCCCTTTCCCCTCTCCTTGTCATGGCATTTGGGATTGCACCTGCAGGCAGAGCAGTGTGCAGGAAAGCTCCTGAGCACAGGGAATACATCTCTGACTGCGCCCAGGCCTGACCTGGATCCTCCTGCGTTTGTAGGTACCTGTTCCCGGCAGGAGCACCCTTGTCCTTGTACGACTAAATTAGGTTTGGGAAGTACAAATGCAGGGTGGAAGTTAATTGTATTCTAAAAGACACTCGGAATCAGAAGATGAGTGCAGCTTCCTTTTAACCAGGGAGAGGATCCTGCTGGAGCTGCCGGAGCTCCCTGGAAGCCGTTAATGTTTTAACAGGAAAGCCGGGGCTGCCGGAGCCTGCCCCGGGCTCTGCCGCCGCTGCTGCTCACCCGGGAGCACGGCCCATCCCCGCTGCTTGTAAACCAGGACACGAGGATGTAAACGTCTCCCAGCTCTTATTTACGGCGTGCTGGGGGCAGCCTGCCATAAACCCCGGCACCGAGCGCCCGGAGCGGGCACGGGGGAGCGCTGGAGCAGGACGAGGCGAGGGAAGGGAACCCACGCCAAGGAACACCAGCGCTGGTGACGGCAGCCGGGAAGCGACACGTAAAAGATGCTCGTTCTGCTGCTCCATCCCTCCCAGAGCTGCGGCTCCGCGGGCCCTTTGCTGAGGCAGAGCCGGGCTGGCACCAAGAACAGGGAGTTGTTACAAGAGGCTCACAGCTGGAGAGGCGCAGTGGGACAGCCTGGCCTCAGGGCTTCCTTCCCTCCTGGAGCCTGGGGTCCCTCGGGAAGCAATCCCAGCTCAGCCGAGGAGCCTGGGCTCACACCATCCCCTCGCCTGCCTTGTGACTGGCCACCCCATGGCTTTGGGGTCCCTGGGTGTCTCCAGAACCATAAAAACATTTTAACCTCCATCTTCTCCTCCTCGGGCCAGCGAACAGCTGCTTAACAAAATGGATCTGCACACGGCAATAATTTTGCTGCATTACTTAATATAGCTCTCGGCTAAAGACATAATTGAGTTGGTTCACTAATCAATCTCTCCATAAGCAGAGATTTCATTTTGGGGCCCATTTATAAGTAAAAATAATAAAAATAGAAAGCCGTGCTAAAAAGCTGCAGTGACAGGGCCTGGGGTCCAGATAGTCTGAGCCTTTACTGGGAAAGTAATGGGAAAAATTACCTGGGTGGGATGCAGCTCTGGGAAGCAGCAGCAGTGGTCACTGCTGAGCCCCCTGGTGTGTTTTCCAGGACAGAGGAAGTGGGAAAAATGAGAGGAATGCTTTTTGGCAAGGCTGGCGCATGGAGTTGCAGTTGCTTGGCTTTATCCAGGTAAATGTGTTTTCCCAGGACACGAGGTACGCAGGCTGGGGCCGTTCTGCAGGACCAGGAGAGTCAGACGCGCTCCCTCCCTGCCCCAGGGATGGGTCCCCTGAGTTCACACCCCCGGGTGGGGACTGGAGCCTGCAGGAGCGAAGCCGCCGCAGCCCAGGCTGCTCTCGGCAGCCTCACATCTCCGTGCTCCCCTTCCCGCGGCACGCCCCGCTGCCAGCCCGGTGCCCCGGGCAAAGGCAAAGCAGGCAGAGCCCGCGCAGCTCCTGCTGCGACCTCCCGGTGTCCCGCCGCGAGTGCCGGGTGCTGCGGGCGCCGCTGTCGCACACGGAGCCGACAGCGACAGCCCTGCCAGAGCCGGTGCTAAAAGCTTCCAAAAATAACCCCCGAAGCATCTCTGACTCAAGCGTCTAATTCAGGCGAAGGATTGATCCTCCTCCAACTGTTGTTTCACGGTGTTAAAAGCAAGATTGATTGTAAATTTATGTTGTAAAAGTGCATCATTATTTCGGCGCATTAATGCAGCGCCTTTCTGTGCAAATTGATGTTATTTTTATGATGTTGTTTATGGGCTTGAATAATCGGATTGATTCTTAATTTCTGAGGCGCTGTTGGGAACACAAGAGGAGACTCCAAAGGCAGGCTCCATCCCAGCGTGGCCACGCAGGACTGTGGAGACACTGGGACACATCCCGGTGCTGCTCCTTCCGTCGGCATCGGGGATGCTGGACCGCTGGACCGCAGGAGCGGTTGCCATGGCAAGAGCATCCCTTGGGGCCAAATGTACAGATGCTGGATGTGCAGGGCCTGGGAGCATCCGCGGGGATGGGCTCCTCCTCACACTGCTTTGGGTGGCCTGGGCTGGCTTTGGCCGGAGCAGGTGTGGGGCTGCTCCCGGGGACCCGGCAGAAAGGGGACAGCAAATGGCTGGAGGCAGCAATGGCTTCAAAAGGCACCACTGTTTGCAGAGCCAGCACCTTCCCGCAGCCAAAAACCTCAGCCTTCAGATATTCCTGGATCTGGGGATCCTGGAGGATCCTGGGGATCCTCCCAGCCAGGGATCCCCAGGCAGGCCTGGCGAGAGGGAGCGCAGCGCTGCTCGCCAGCTCTGCCAGCCCCAGGGGAAGGGACAGAGGGGTCACTGCGCGAGAGCCACCCCCTCGCTGCCACTGATTCCCAGGTGTACAAACCAGCCCTGCCGAGCTGCCGGCCATGAATAATTAATTCCCACGTGTCCACACCCAGATCTCCCGGCCGGGGGGCTGCTCCCCTCCATTTCCTACCACATTTTCCCTCCACCACCACTCCCAGCCCAGATATGACAGATACAGAGGGTGAGAAGCCTCTGCTCCTGCAGAAGAACTTTGTTATGAGGCCATTTAAATCATTCTAATTACTCCAGAAACACACCATTAACTTTGCCAATGAGGTCTGCAGAGGGGAGAAAGGGAAAAAAATTATATATATATATACATATATATATACAGATAGAATGTGTGTTATGCAGCTCACAGAAATAACGCAGAGGGAAAAGAAGGGCAGGGAGAAAACAAGCAGCAGCACAATGTCCTGACATCAGGAATTCAGAATTCATTAGAAAAGCATTGATTGCCACAGACTGATTTAGCACAGAGCGTGATTCCGGGGATACAGTAGAGCCTGCAGAAGCGCATTGTAATTCAGAATTAAAAACCAACAAGAAATAGCAGCACTGCGAGGAGATACCCAAAGCGCTGCTCCCACTCCTGTCTCCATCCTGGCAGGATTTTCCCCTGCTCAGAGGCACAAGATGGACAGACATCAGATGGGACTGCCCTAGCTGGGGAAAAATCAGCTTCTGCTTCCCAGGATCAGCCCAGACCTCACCCAGTTGGAGGCAGACCCCCCTCTAGGGCCCCGTGGGCCCCTATTCCGGAGGATCCACCCCTGTAGGGAGCCCTCAGCACCCAGCAGGGCAGTACAGGCAGGAATGAGTTGGATTCAGGACTGATGTTGATCACTGGATCTCAATTCCCTGGCTTGGAACAAGATTCCAGCCACTCTTCTGTTTGTATTTGTGTGATACTGGTGCAAAATGAAACTAGAACAGAAACGTCCCACCTCACCGGTCATTGTGTGGGTCATTATTTCCCGGAATTCCCCCACATCCAGGAGGCAGCTGCAGGCTGTCCCACAGGGCAGGGCAGGAGATGAGGCTGTCCCCTGGAGAGGGGACACTGCATCACCACTGCTTTTACAGACACAGCTCACCCATCTCCAGGCCATCTCCAGACGCTCCAAAGGGTTACACATGTCCGAGTCCACGGTGGAGCAACCCCCGGCTGCTGCTGCCGCCTTCCAGGGTGTGGGTGAGGGAGGGGGAGCGGGGACCCCCTTCCCTGTGCCCCCACTCCCCACAGAGCCCGGCACCGCTCGACTTCGGCCCCATTACTGGCAGTGCCAATCCACACCTCACATCCTCACATCCCGTTTCCAGCCCGGGATCGTGGGGTGTGCTAATGAGCATCATTTTCCCGTGCATTCCTCAGCTGTTAATTACTTCTCCCCTGCGTTCCGCACCCCGCTGTTAATTACGGCGCAGTTTGGCACCAGCACGCCCCGGGGCTGGGCTGGCAGGCCCGAGCCTCCTGCCAGCCCCCGGGCACATCCCGCCTCTGTCCGGGGCAGGGAGGGAGCGGGAGCACCGAGACTGAACCGCAGCACCCAGCCAGGACCAGCATTAGCATTGAACACCTCGCTCCTGCCGTTAATTGTGACTTTAATCAAGCGAAAGACAAATCGCTGGGGTTTTTAAAAGTGATAAAAAATATGGAGTTGTTAAAATAATAGTTTCAATTCCATTAAATCCATTCCTTTTTAAGGAGGGCAGAAACAAGCTCCCTTTGATGGTGTGAGGAGTGTGGGAGGGGACAGCCAGGGCTGCAGGCTGCCACGCTGGCTTTAATGGACCAGGCAAAATAAAGGGGACAAAATTCCAGGGAAATGGACAAAATTCCAGGGAGATTCACTACCCACTCCTCCAAACAGCCCAGCAGAGTCCATCCAGAGCACGTGGCCACTGGGTTATCCATTCCCTCCCGCCTCCCGGATCCCATCGGCCTCTCTGCATCATCCTGAATAAGCCAATCTTTTGCTAAATGGAAAACGGGGAGATCTTGGATGTGAAGCGACACTTATTTATCCTTTTACCAGACGGTCTAATGAATAATTTCATGTTTGCAAAAGCTCATGTTGAAATTTGAAGACAAGAGATATATTGCCAAGGCGGCTGGGAGACTGCGACATTCATTTTGTGCTGAAAGATTTACTTAAAAATTAGATTTTACAATTTTAATGCCTCCATTCTTTTCTTTAAATAAGCTGTGAAATGCAGTTAATTAGACTTAAACCCTAGAAGCTCAGACATTTGGGCTGCAGCATCAGCTACAAAAGAAAACGCTCTTTTTCACTTGCAAATTAAATCTAAATTTATTAGGTGGTGAAACCTTCCTTCTCCCACATGGAGCCCTGGAACTGCTGGGATGGGGGGCCAGGAGGAGGCCAAGGGCTTCCCCCAGCAAAACCCGTGGGGTTCCCCCAGATGTGCACAGGGAAGGAGGAAAAGAGAGAGAGGGAGGCAGAGCAGGAGCTTGGCTCATCCGCTGATGCTGAACTCCAGAGCTGGGAGCTGAGGGAAGGGTGATGGGCTGGATAACGATGGAGAGGAGGGGGATTTCTGCCCCAGCAAGGACAGAGGCTCCTGGCCGCCCCACAGCAGAGTGAGGCTCTCCCAGAGCATCCCCACCTCAGAAGGGCTGGAAGCGCCAACAGCCCAAAATGAGGAGACGACGCCAACCTCAATCGCTCTGTTCACAAGAGCTTCCCCCGGGAGCTGCCTCCTGTCCACCTGCAGCCCCTCCCATTCCAGGCACACCAACTCATTCTCCAGGAAAAGCAGGTAAATGGCAAAGACCCCAATAAATCCATCCCTGGCAATTCAAAACCAAGCCGGGCCCCAGGAGGGAGGGCTGGTGCCAACCTGGCTGCTCTGAGCCGGGAAGGAGCGAGCACGGCTCGTTCCCAGGTTTGTCTTCACCTTTCCCGGAGCGCCACGGGGCCACACCCCCTGTGGGGAATAACTGACAGCAGCTGCCCAGCACAATTTGATTAGCCCTGGCTAAATTAATTTTTCACAGAGATTTTTTTGTTGGGGGTGAGAAGCTGCAGGTTTGGGGGGGTTGCCCCCAAAGAGAGAAGAGGGGACATGAGTGCTCTGCTCTGCCAAGCCCCTCAAAGGAGGAGAGCGGCTCCACGGTCACTGTGATGAATCATACCTATACATATTTATATTTTTATGTATTTATTTATATACACACAGAGGAGAGCCCCGTGCACAGGACCCAGGCAGCAGCACCGGTGAATTCCCACCAGTGCAGGGGTTCAAGGGTCTCATGGAGGGGACGGGAGAACAGGGCCCCGGGTGACAACGCAGCGTCTGTGGCTCAGCCCCCGGCAGCCCTGCGTGTGTTTAAGCGGCAGCCAGCTCTGGAGAGGCACAGCGGGTAATTGGGAATAGCCTCAAATAAAAAAGGCGTCTCAGGGCCCCGGGGGAAGTCTGTTAAAACACGGAATTATGAATGGTGTTAAACTGTAGAAGACAAAACGATGTCTCTGTTTAGACGCTGAATTTACAGTAAATACCAAGCTCTCCCTGTGGCTGCTGTTGTATTTATTAATGTTATTTGAACACGCCATAATGCCCGTGTTCAAAGGGGCCGCCAACAGCAGAGGCAAATCTTGCCCAGGTGCCCCCAGGAAGAGGCTGCCCAGGCCCGAGGGCTCCACCCCGCCAGAGGCTGCGGGGCAGCTCTTCCCCAAACCCTGCCTCGGACAGGAGACCCCTGGGTCCCGTCACCTCCTGCCCACGCAGCAGCCACCTCTCTCTGGGGTGCCAGAGATGACAAAACACGAATTGCCACGAGCGCCGCGTGCCCAGGCCGTGTGCCCAGGCCCTGCCATACCGGCGGCACAAGGGTCTCAGGATAATGGGGGCCTCTCCATCCTCGCTGGGGCTGCAGGGGTGCGACTGCCCGTGTGCAGCGTTCCCAGCAGCCGCGGGTATCGCCCGTCACGCTGCCACCGGCAGCCACCGCCTCTGAGAGCCGCGGGTGCGCCCCTCCAGCGGGGATAACGCCGGTCCTGACCCCAGAACAGCGGCGCGGGGCACGCACCCACCGCCTGAGACCCACCTCAGACCCACCGAGGGATCCCAGCTCAAGGACAAGGCTGGGTCGATCATCAGCAAAGCCACCAGGGGTGATTAACCAGTTAATGCCTTTGGTCCCGAGCCAGAGAGCAACTGGTTAATGAGCGCGCTGCCAGGGCTGCCACGCTCCGAGGGAAACACGGGGTTATGTGCCATCTGCCTCCCAAGCCCAAATGGTTAACCAGGAATATTCATTCTGTTCCTATTAAGTATAATTACCCCCTAATCTGTAGGAGCCTTTTATTTCTCTATAATTACAGGATATTTAACAAATAAGCCGGGGAGGGTGGACCCGGCGGGGGTGGGGCTGGGTGCTGGTGGCAGAGCTGGGACTGGGAGCGGGTGCCAATGGCACAGGGATCCAGCACTCGCTGTTGGCTGTTCCCGAGGGCTGGCAGAGAGCCCGCACGGAGATGGCTTCTCCCGAGGAGGAGCCTGGGTGGGAACACCCCTGCCCAGGACCAAGCCTGTGCCCGGCCCTGCAGAGCTGTTCCCTCGCCCCGGGGCACATTAGCCTGGTCATATTTACGAAGCTCTGTTCGAGGGATCAGAAGATAATCCCTGCCTAATTTACAGCCCTGATTTCCCCCTTGAAGAGCCCAGCTATTTATTCAGCTTATTTATTTACTGCCTCTCTCCCTCCCTTGGCTGCATCAGCTGCCTGAGCTGTGGTGGGAAGAGGCTCTGCAGGCTGGGCACGAGGTGTGCAGAGAGGCCTGGGATGGACCCGGTGTCCTGCACCCCTCATCCCATCCATGGCCACCCACACACCCTCAGCTCTGCAGCATCACACGGGGCTCCCAGCACACCCAGCCCTGGTTTGGAGCAGCCCTGGGCTGTGGCTCTGCCTGGAGATGTGCCCTCACTGAGCCCACAGCCGTTATCTCACACAACTGAAGCACCTTTGGCCAATTGGTGTTCTAAAGAAAAAAAAATCAAAGGGATAATTGCTTAATTTAGAGTGATTTATTCCATTAAGTAACTCTTTACCATAGGCCTTTTTTAGATGTTCAAGTGTATTTTTCATTAGTGCTGCATAATAAAATAATTGCAGACATAGGATGGGATTTCTCCCTTTTTTTCAGAAAATTGAAATACAGAAAATCTCTATTTTCTGCCCTCTCTGCTCTTTCTGACAGGAGTTGGGGTCAGCCAGGAGTGACAAGGGGATGACTCTCTGCAAATCAGGGATCTCCCTGCACCCCTGGGTGAGACCCCGAGGGGCTCCTTCGACCCAGCTGTGCCCCCTCACCAGGCAGGCAGGCACAAGGGTGCCGGGGGTGCCACCTCAGAGCACCCACAGGAGCTGGGACACCCCAGTGCGGCACACAGGGAAACACCTGGTGAGGGACAGAGGCGAGGCCGAGGATGAGGATGCTGCGAGTGGACAGTGGCTCCCCGGGGGCAGCCGTCCCGCCTTGCCCAGGCTCCTGCTCTCCCACCGGGCACACGCACAGGGGCTCTTTCGGGTGCGAAGCACCCCCCTGGTGTCCCCAGCGTGGCGGGGAGCGCAGCGAGGGGGCTCCCCGGTGCCACCGGCACCCTCGGCAGCGCCAGTCCAGCCCTGCGCGGCCGAGGAGAAGGGAAGGAATGGGCTGAGCTCCCCCTCATGGCTCCCAGAGGCAGCGCCGGGGTGCTGGGAGGAGCGGGGGATGCTGCGGGAGCGGGGATGCGGCTGCGGTTCCACCAGCCCCGTGCTCTCGCCCTCGGCCAAGCAGAAAAAGGGCTCGAACGGCACCTAAACACGATCAGGGTTCTCCAGAGTCTCCAGGCAATTTGCACACACAGGGAGCGAGAGGCAAGGAAGAAATTATAAATAAACAAGACTGACTTTTCTGGGTGCTCCCAAGGACGCGGGAGGTGCAGCCTGGCAGCTCCCTCCGGGACACAGAGATGTGCCCGCAGGCTGGTTTGGTGACAGCTTGCTGAGGGCCCTCCTCGGGCACGGCTCTGCCGTGGCAGTCAGGGCACAGCTGGTGCCTGTCCTTGTCCCTGTGCCCGCTTGGCATTTCCAGCCCATCCCACCCCCCTGACCATCCTTGCCCATTCCTCCCTCCCTCCCTCGGTGCTGGTCCTGCAGGATCACACCGGAGCAGAGCCAGAACCTAAGAGCACCCAGGTCTAGTTTGGAAATGCAGAAGCATTTGGGGGAGTTGATGATTTTTCCCTCCACATCATCTTGGCCGAGGCCATTTGCCACATTCGGTCTCAGCAGTGTTTTTCCTCCCCAGAGCCAGTGGGGAGCTCATTTGCCAGGTGTTTGGAAAAACATCCAGTCGCCCACACCCTCAGTCACCAGCTGCTTTGCAGAGTACACCTCGTCTCTGTCCCCGGTTCCTCGTCATTTATTCTGGGAAAAGCTGCCCAGCTGCATCCCCAGGGGTTTGGGCAGGACACTACTCAGGAGCTGGGCATCCCACAGAAAAAACCTGTGGCTCTGATTCTCCCAGTGAGCACAAAGAGGAGCAGCAGCAGGTGCTCCATGGAGACAGCCTCTCCGGAGCGGCTCCCGCATGCAGGGAATTTAATGGAGTTGTTTGTTTCCCAGGAACTGCCGGTGTCAGGCGGCATTTGAGGGGCTGGTGTCGAGCTCTGCTTTAGTGTCAGCCCTGCATTAGTTTCCATTAACTATTCAGGGAAAATGAGAGATCCCATCAGAAAGGAGAGATGAAATCGCAGTGCAGGACCCAAGACACAACATTGCCCCTCTGGCAAGGGGCAGTGCCGAGCATCCAGGAACATCCCTGGTAGCATCACCAACGACAAAACCAAGATGTTCAACAGCAGCTCAAGAAAAGAGCGACCTCCCTGCATCCCCTTCTCCTCCCTCATCCATCACCCTCCCAACTGGAGAGGGGTTTTATTTTAGCCATCAATTTATTTCCAATCTGAGGCTGGAGCACAAACCCACCGAAGATGCCGGGGATGGGAATAGATGGAGGAGCCACAGTGGTTAATAAAAAACTCCTGTCAAAGTCCATCGGACAAGAGATCTGCTGGAGAGAGCCTGCAGGACACCAGCGGCTGCAGCAAACATCCCTCCTCCTCCTCCTCCTCCTCCTCCTCCTCCTC
>VXBT01000669.1:751274-780124 GCA_013400235.1 Oriolus oriolus
CTCCTCCTCCTCCTCCTCCTCCCCACGGCCACCGCCGGGGCCTTTCAGCAATGGAGATTTATTTATTTGCCTTCCAGATCGCCCCGGCTCACCTTGGGAAGGCAACAAAAGCTCGCAGCAACAATTTATAGGGAGATAAGGCGGAGGGGCTGGCAGGGAGGGCCCGGCGTGGGGAGCTGTATTTCTCGGGGAGCCGTACCCTTGCCGGTAAGGTCATGTTGCAGCCGTAGATGTTCTCTGGAACAACAATTACTCTAGATAAGAAAAATCTAACTGGATAAAGGGACAGCTAATCAGGAGACTACAAGCCCCCGAATTGCTCAAGGAATCCTTATTGATCTGAACAAGATATCAAATGTAAAATAAAGGATTTTGCTAACTCCACAGGCTGCTTCGGCCCCTGCAACCTGGCACTGGATCAGCAAGCAGAGGAGCCGGCATCCTGCAGCTCCTCTCCCAGCAGATATCGCCTGGCTGCCCCTTCAAAGGCAGAAGCTGCTTTTTCTCCCACTCCAATCTCTCCATAAGCTCCCAAAAAAGGGGCAAAAGCAGCAGCCCCTGCAGAGGGTCCCTCCTTGCTGTGCTCCCCTCGGAGAAGGGCCCTGGCCATGTGTCTTGGGGTGACTTTATGATGTGTCCCTTAATTTGTCTCAGAACGGGACACCACGGCTGCTCCCTCCTGCGCAGGGACAGCCCCAGGCTCGGGGGCTGTCTGGCCAGCTGTGGCTGTGCCCTTTGGGGCCACAGGGGATGCCAGTGCTGGGGGGGCGGTCACCACCCTCACACCAGCAGGGCTGTGCTCACAGCATGGATCCCGCTCTCAGCACGTGCCCAGGGAGGGAGCGCAGCCCTGGGGAGCCTTTCCCAGCACCCAGACCCGAAGGGAGCAGCCGGGATGGAGCCAGCCCGCTGTGCCCAGGGCTCCAGAGGCAGCTGGCAGCGAGGAGCAGAGATGGATGATGCCCTCCCAGCCCTGCAGAGCTGCGCTGGCAGCCCTGAGTCATGGCTGTGAACCACGCGCTGCTCCTGCAGCCGTTTAGCAGGGGAGTTGGTTTATGCTAAACAAACACTGCTTGATTAATAAAAGCATATTTATGGAGGCTTAGCAGCTCTGGTAGCAGAGACGGGGCTGGAGATGGTGCCAGCAAGGAGAGTGCTCCTCGTTTCAGAGCTGCCCAGTGGCAGCAGGATGGTCCTGGTGCCAGTCCCAGTGCCAGGAAGGAGCCTGCATTCCCCTCTGGAGCAGCACAAGGAGCCACCAACACCAGAGCAGGAAATCCAGCATTTTCTTTTTTCCCCACACTGTTTGCACCGAGCAGTTGGCCAGCACCCAAAAAGGAGGTGGCGAGGGACAGCAGTGTCCCAAGGAGCAGCCGGCACCCGTGGGTGGGAACGGAGCAGCACCCCGGATCCGGTCCTGCAGGGAGCAGCCCTTGTCTCCGCATTCCCGCTGCGAGCCAGGGCTCAATGGCGGCCGGGAGAGCTCCTTCCTCCGCCATCCAACCCAGCTTCCCTCCCCGCCAGGCTCTGCTTCCTCCTGGTTGGGGCTGAGCAACGGCAGGAGGAGAAGCAGGGAGCCCCCCGGGGAGCATCTCTCTCCCACTTGTGTTTTGATGTTGCTATGGTGATTGCCGAGCGATAAATCTTGATTATTATTGCCCGGCGCTTTCAGCCGCAAGCAAAGGCAACCTTTCCCGAGCCACTGGGGTGCCTTTGTTCCCGCTCTCCACCCGCTCCCGGCTTTTCTGCTCCGAGCCCTCCCTCGCCTGGGCACTCACACCGGGCAGGTTGCGCTCCAGAGATTTGGGCCCCACTGTCCCCACCTGTCCTGAGCTGGGGGCATCACGCAGGGCACTGCCAGTCCCACCCTGCCCATGCCCCCTGCAGCCAGGAGGGTTCAATTTCTGGGCAGTATCACGGCCCAGCCGGCCCGAGACCAGCAATTCCTCCTGCACCCCGGATTCACATGAGCACCGCCAGAACATTTTTGTGGGGTTTGTCCAGCTCTAATCAATACCCTCAGAGCCCCAGGAGAAGCTGGGGGGGGTCTGACGGGCAGTTATCAGCTCTCCCACAGCACCCGAGCACAGGTGATGGCCCCCTGGGCCTCCACACCTCCAGCCAGCTCTGGAGATGCAGGCTCTGGCCCCCTGAGCACGGCCCCCCCTCGGGCGCGGGCTCCGCTGTCCCTCCCGGACAGATGCCATTTGCAATGTATATTCTGGGCTCCGCTTTCATCTCAGTCCCTTTCGTATTTTGCCAGAATATTTCTCTGTGTAATTTCACCCAGGGGGAAACAGGCGTCTGAAATTTTGCTTTTAAAATTCCCTTTCCTCTGCATGCCCGGCTCTCTCCCGTGCTGGCTCCCCGCTCCGCGCCGGCACGGCCGCGACTGGCGGTAAATCTATAAGCCAGCTCCCTTCCCCTTTGAAGTGCACCCGGCACTGCTTGGATTCCCTGACTTCTTGCTCCTTTTATCTTCCCCCCTATTTCACTTGTGGATATTCAGATCCGCAGATTACATTTGTCTTCCAAAATTGCTTTCTCAGTCGGTAGCGCCTTTCCCCAGCTCTTTTCTTGCAGGGTTTGTTCAGCCACTTCTGCAAACCTTCCCGTTCCTGCTGGCTCCGTGCTACAGGGACACTGAACCCCTGGCCGAGCCCGGGTGCATCCCAGGGATCCGACCCCACACCAAGCTGGGTAAGAGCAGGGCAGAGCCCAGGGATACCCCGGGATCCCTCACTGTCCTTCGGGTCCCAGCAGCGCCTGCCGGGTGTTTCGGAGGGGCAAGGCACTCATGGGAACACTGAGCCAAGGGCACCCAGACAGATCCAGCCCTGGTCCAGCAGCAAGGGAAGATAATCAGGGATCCATGTCCCTTCCAGGGAAGTGGATGCTTCTGCTACCCCTGTCCCCCTCTGAAGTCCCCCAGCTCCCTTTCATCTACAAAATCAGTAACTGAATTAACTCAGAATTCTGGGCAGGCTCCAAATGCCATTCCAGGTGCCAACAGAGTTCAGGATGAGCACCGGACAGAGGAGCAGAAGGAAGAGGCCAAGAGAGAAGGGGATGCCCAGGGACCAGCCCTGTGGGTCGGAACACCCAGAAAAACTGCAGCGACAGCCAGCCCAGCGCTTCCACCCATTTATCAAAGCCCCAGCAGTTCCTCTTTCAGGGTGAGCAAAACAATAAAACACGCTGAGCATAGAGAGCAGCTCCAGAACACTGTATTAAACACGGGGAAAAAAATAAAGTGGGGACCTGTTGGCTCATGCCATCCCTCCTTCTATATCAACTGCCTCGCTCCCAGACTAATGGTGTTATGTAGACTGTTATATTGGCTCTTTGCTTTACAGCACTGTGCCTCCACCCCAGCTCTGCAGATTTATTCTCCTTTGCTCAGCAATAAGTTGCCACTGTGTCCTCGAATGTCACTTTGTGCCGAGCATGGTGCCAGCCCTGCCAGCCATCCCAGGGCTCACTGTGCCCAGGCACCAGCCATGGGAGAGGCACAAACAGCCCCGGCCACCACCAGCTCCCCAAGTCACCTTGGGCCAGTCACTCCCCACCACTTCCCTTGATCTCCTGGAGTGTAAAACTCTCCTTTTTGCAAAGTGAACACCTGCCAAAGCCAGGCAGGAGGCCTCAGCCTGCACCCCGGGGTCTGGCGATGCAGGGAAAACAGGGAGAGGGGAACCAGCACGTGAGAGCACCCCAAAACGCAGCCCCTGAAAGCACGGGCGTGTGGCCTTGGAGCCTTGGAGGAACTGGAGTCCCGCACTGGTTCGTCCCCTCCCGTGTCCCCAGCGCAGAGCACAGCGACGCTCACTCGGGAACGGGAGTTTGTCATCTGCAGGATTATTGGCAGCTGGGCCAGGACACTCTGCTACAGAGGGATAAATCAGTTCCTTCCTCCGCATCTGACTTGTCTGAGCTCCTCCTTTAAACATTTATCGGGGGCACGGCCTGATCTCCCTCACAAGCGGGATGCGGGGGGAGCTGACACACCGGGATCGCGCCGGCAAAGTTTTGTCACCCTGATGTTCCCCCGCGTGCTCCCGTCACTCCTGTGACTGCTGCCTGTTCAGAAGGTGTAACCATCCCTTTAAACACTGCTTCTGTAATTAAAGTTTCATATACCCCTTCCTCAAGGAGGAGAAGGGGGAGAGGTGTCTTTGAAGCCGGCTCACAAAGGGATGTCACTGAGGGGGAAGGGGAAGTGTTGACACCACAGCAACCACCGTGCGCTGCACGGGTTCCCCACGGCGCAGGCAGCTTCACCTGCCACCACCCCTGCACCGGCATCCCTTGCCTGAGCCCTGCCTGACCCCTTCCTGCATCCCCTTCCCTCCTCCGAGCTCCCCGCGGCTCCAAAGGGGGGTTCCTGAGCACCCTCCCCCAAAGCCGTGCAGCCCGCTGAGGCTGAAGCACCAGGAGCACGGAGATGAAACGGCAGCCCGGCAGCACGGGGCTGGCTGGCGCCTCGAGCAGTCTGTTTGGATGCTTCCCTGGATTAGCGGAGGCTCTTGACACCCTGAGCCGGAGCCAAAAGCTCCTCTCAGCGCGGAATGCTCCGGCGCCGTGCGGTGCTGCACACCGGGGGCTGCCAGGGGAACGAGCGGGGAAAAGCAGGTGGGGCTGAGCCTCCCTGGGTGCAGGGAAGGGCTGCAAACCTCAGGGAGCGCATTTGGGACCACCTCCGTTTGGGTACGGAGGCAGATGCGGGCAGGACGCTCCCAGAGCTGGATGGTTGGGAGGATGCTCCTGGCGCAGAGCGGGGCTGTGCCCTCCCTCGAACGGCAGCTGCAGCTCCCCATGGGATGCTCCATCCCCGGGTCACACGGACAAACAGCCCCGCGTGTGCCCAAGGGGACAGAAACAAAGCGATCTGAAGGGCAGGAGGAGGGATTTACGGTTCGACTCTCAGCACTTGGCACAGCTCAGCTCCCTCGGGAGCTCGGGAGGGTTCCGGAAGGGCAGGGCTGGGGTGTAATCCCTAATAGCTCACACTAATTCTCCGCAGGCACAAGGGCTGTGGCAGCTCGATGGGCTCGGAGATAAGGAGATTATCTTGTCTTGCAAAGAGGAGCGCCGACCCCTGACTCGCTGAGCCTAAGATTAAGGCCGAATTAACCCCCAGGAAGGGGTCTCTTGGCAGAGCTTCCCCAGCCCCTTCTGACCCGTTAGGATTTGTGAGGGGGATGGAGCTTCTCCTGTGGATGTTTCTGGGGAGATGCACTGTGCCCACCAGCCCCAGAGAGGACAGGCAGTGCGGGCAGATACTCCCTGAGGGCATCCACGTGCCCTGGGAGCCACTGAATTACAGAAATCCAGATAGACGGACACAAAAAAACAGACAGAGAAGTAAAAGAACACTAAAACCTGTCCTTGAACCAAGAAACCCAGGAGCTGCTGGATTATGTGTGATCACACCCCACTGCTCCAGGCGAACTCCCTCCCGTTGGGATGCATCATTACCGATCCAGGGAGGCAGTGAGAGGGGAGAGACCACGGGAATGTGGCACAAGTCCCTGTTCCCCCGCTGTGGATGTGGGGGCCGGGCAGCCCCCGGGCACCCACCTGCAGGGGAGGTGTGGCAGACAAACCCGAAACAGCAATGCCAAATATCCGAGGGCTGCGGAGGCAGCGCTGGGAGAAGGGACACGGCGGGCCAGGGGTGCTGCTCCACTTGTGCTTGGGGCCAAAGCTGGGTGAGCTCACACAGCTCAGGAGTTTGCTCGGCACTGAATTGTGAGTGGATTCAGCCACTCAGAGGCAAAGCAACAATAAAATTGTCCTCAAAGGACAACTTTCAACCTCCTCGGATTTTTCTCTTTTCCTTTGCTTTTTATCACTCACAAAAGACTGGAGACAAAAGCCTGAGGGAAGGTGACTGTGAGTGCTGGAGCGAGGGGCACAGCCCTGCCCTGCACCCCCCGGGCCAGCAACAGGTTCCCTGGAGGGCTCCGGGGTACCCAGCTTGGTTCCAACCCGTGGCATTCCACTGCCTTTCCAATCCCTCCATTGCTGCCAAGAGCCCCCCCACCCATTTCCAGAGCCCCCAACCCACCAAGGGAACTTATTTCATCCCACTTTCACCTCTGCCCACTCAGGGCTGAGCTGGAGGAGGAAAACACCAGGTGGGAAAAACCCAGGAAGTTTCTCAGCACCGCTGAGCACGTTGGTTCCAGAGACAGATATTTATTTCTCTGAGCCTGTGACAACCCAAGCCAGCCTTATCTGCCCCAAACACTTTGTTGATCAGACAGAGAAGCACAGCCCGGGCAGCAGAGCCATCTTGGCACAGCACAGGGAACCGCCGGCAGGTCCGAGGTGCTGCTCAGAGACAAGAAATCACCTCGGAGTTCAAAGGCTGGGGAAGGAGATTGTCACCTTGGAAACCAGCCAGGCAAGGCATCGTCACTGCCCAGCCCCGGGGGATGCTGCCATGGACCAGGAGGATGCTGGACACTGACACCGAGGGTCCCACCCCACGTGCAGGCAGGGAGAGGGAGGAATCTCCCCGGGAACAGCAGCTCCAGCAGCAGCCTCAGGATCCGAGCCTGGTTTAAGAAGCCGCTTCTCATTCACAGCTGTGAGGAGGGAAGGGATTCACAGCCCTGGGAGTGGGTGCATCCCTGCTTTTTCCACTAAACACATGGATTGTGGATCCATCATCCACTTCCATGAGCAAAGTGTTTTTCAGAGGTGTTTTGCCTCAGTGCTGTGGGCAGTGCTCATAAGGGGTTTTTGCAGCCCTCATTCACCTGTGGCTGTGGATCACAGAAAAGCCCTTGAGCCATGCAAACTCTGAGCTGTGCTGGAGTGAGCTGGGCAGGGGCAAAAATCAGGATATGGCTGATGAAACTCAGAACTACGTCCCTTGGCTGCCCAGGGACATCGTGCGCGGGCACCTCTGAGCCCTAACATTAAATTTATCTTCCTTTCCCACAGTAACAGAGCACGACACACATGAAAGTGTCTACAAGCCCAGCAAAACTCGCCTGTGGAGTGTTTGCAAAGCATCACTGTCAGCACTGCGAGGGCAGAGAGGTGCCCATGTATCCAGTGATCCGGTGGATCCCAGGCATCCTGTCCCCTGCCCCGGGAGCACCGCAGCAGCATCGCCACCGCAGGGGAGACCGAGATTAAAGTCGTCCCTTAAAAGTTTGCTGGCTGGCTTTCCCCCGGTGGGCTGATAGGAATCATCTGCTGGCACGGAGCCTCGGTGCTGCTGCTGCCTTTGCTGTGTGTGTACATACACACAGACACAAACGTGTTTATAAAATCCCCAACTTGGAATTGATGATGCCTGGTACGAAGCAGTTTGTCACCTGTGCTTTTATGATTACAGCAACTAAGGGGAGAGAGATGTCCTTTCAGATAAGCATTGAAAGGGGGAAAAAAAGGAGCTTTCAAAGGGTCTTTGTTCTCTTGAAGTGCTCCGGCTCCCGAAGCTGCAGATTTCTCAGAGGAGGGGGAGGAGGGAGGATTTAAAAACAAAATGTGTCCTCATTTTCAAACTGTTTCACATTAGCACTCATCAATTACAGAATTTGCCTTGACTAATGTTTCAGGCCATTATATTACCCTCTATGTTTATAATTGGATCCTAAATTAGGATTAATTCTCAAGGAAAATGTTCTGAGCTAAACAGGTGATTTCTCTCTCTGGAGCTCCGGCAACGTCCTCATTACCCAACGTTTGCTTTTCACATTGATACAGAGAGACCAGAAACCCTGAAGGGCCTTTCACGGGTCACCCCAGGCTGCATTTTAAGGGCCAGGAGCTGGTGGGGACCCTGACAGCTGGTGAGGCTGGGGGAGCCAGGCCCTGCAGGGTGTCCAGGGCTCTTACACCTCCCGGCAGCCCCCCAGGGGACACGGGATGGCACGGGAATGGAACTGGGCAACTCTGCTCCACACCCCTCTGCTCCCAGCCCTCTCCCCACCGGGCGCCCTGGACACACCAGGGCCCTTCCCTGACCAGACACTGAGGCCTTGTTATTATTTATTAACCAGTCAGTGTGCGCTTAATAGAAATTTCATTAGGAGCGTTCAGTATAGATAGTCACCGGCCCAGAACCTACAAGTAATTATGTTTAATTATTATGCTGGTATGTTTGGAATAACGATAGCTCCCGAGCACCAGGATTAAGGAGCAAAGTCAATTGGAACAGGAGCTATTTATTTTTTTGTCTTAACAGTTCCCCTCTGCTCTTAATTGGTTTTCACATTTCTCAGCCATTGGTAAAAGTGCTGGAGAGAGACGCCACGGCACATCCAGCCCTCGCTGTGCCAGCGGCTGTGCCAAGCAGGGAGCACTCTCCTGGTGCAGCAGGATGCTCACCCATGGAGCAGGGCTGGGTGGGAGCACAGGGGGAAGCCAGGCTGGGGCAGGACACCTGGCACATCACAGCTTGGCTCTCTGCAGACCCAAACACAGCCTTCTCCACACCTTTCCTGGAAACACCAAGTATTTTACCCCAAAAAGCAGCTTTCTGGACGGTTTCCTCTCCCTTCAGAGCACAGTTTGAGCTCCCAGCCTAGGACTGGGACCTCTGCCTTGTGACTTTCAGACAGGAAAGCTGCCCCAGCAAAGCAGACACCAAGCAGGAGCCCGCAGGCAGCACCAGCCCAGCGCAGCCCCTCAACCCTGCCAAGGGCGCCCGCCTTCCCCCGGCCTCCCCAGCTGGGAGCCGGGAGGAATTAGAGCATTTGGGAAGGAAAACAGAGCTACAGAGAGACACTGTTGAATGTAAATACCAGTTAAATATGCATTACCATATGCCCGCGCCTTCGCGGTCTGTTCGGAGGCAGCGCCAGCCAGGGAGGAGATGCAGGAGCAAAGAGCTGGAGGCTCAGCAGAGCGAGCTCCTTCCCTGCCAGCCTGGCACCCCAGCCTGGCACCCCAGCCCACGCCAGAGCCCACAGAAATGAGCAGCTGTGGACCTGCTCCTGCTCTCCTGCCCATGGCCCTGCCCAGGCTGAGCCCACCCAGAGCCCGGGCCCAGGACCTGCAGCATTCCCAGTGAGGGAACGCGGCCCAGGGAAGGGGTGAAGAGTTTCCCCCGCGCCGCGCAGGTGACTGTGACAGCAACGCCTGTGCCACGGCTGCCAGCCCTAAGCAAGGGCAGCGATCCCCCGCCCAGCGCTGCCCCCGGGCGCGGGGCTGCGAGCAGGCAGAGCCCGGATGGCAGCCGTGGCCGCCTCATCACACGTGCAGAGGACATGAGCCAAAAAGGGCCGATCCCGCGGGGGCTGCGGAGCACATCAGCCAGCCGGGCTGCCGGGGGCACGGACCGCGCAAATGGGACAAGGCGCTCGCAGGCGGTGCTGCGCAATTCCAGCTTCCCTCTGCCCGGGGTCCCGCTGCCTCCGCCGCAGCCCCTCGCCCCGGCCCCACCGCCGGGCATCTGCCTCCGCCCCGGGCACGGCTCCGCTCAACCCGTGCGCTGCAGCAGGAGGCGGCTCCGCAGGGAGAGCCGGGGCCGAATGCAGTGGAAGGGGAGCAGGAGCGGTTTGGGGAAGGATTCAGCCTCTCCTTGCCAAAGCAGCCCAGCCCTGCATCGCACACCCAGGGGACCGAGGCGGAGGCTGGGAATGCAGCAACGCTTTCTGCCACAAAGGCTCCGTACCGGTTTATTATTTCATGTTAAATCTGAAGCGTCAAGAACACACTAAGTACCGCAAGATCCACAACAAAGTCACCAGGATCCACTACAGCGCTACAGCACAGACAGGGGTCCCTCCGCTCCTTCTCCACGAGCGGTGCTGCTCCTGGGATCCATCCCTCCAGCTCCATCCCACCCCTCCAGCAAAACTCAGCTGCTCTTAGTCACAGGCGATGGGTTTCTAACAGAGCACAGTGTTTCTCCAAAAGCCCATGAGTGGTTATTTTGGTGTCGGTGCTATGACAATGCCCCCCGAGGTCCCCCACCCAATCCCCTCGTGCAGGACCCCCATCCCCGTCCCCAGTGCCGGGCCAAGGGACGGAGCTGCTGCCTGCCGTGGCAGCTCGTGTCTGTAGAGTGAAAATACTTCACGGGGTTACACAAATAAACCTTTCCTGCCTCAATCTCACTTTTGCGAGGTGATGGCGAGCAGGGAGGAAAAAAAAAAACACACAAAAGATAGACTGCAGCAGCAGCTCCGCACCTCTCCCCAGGGAGGGCCGTCCTTAGAGAAGCTGTTCCAGGGAAGCGAATTGACACAGGCAATTACCGGGATGTCCAAAGCAGCCGGGCCAGCGAGTCCCCGCAGCTCGGCAGCCGCGCGCAGACAGCGCCGGAACCCAGACACAGCTCCACAGGCACCGCGCTCCGCCGCCGCCCCAGAGCGCACAGCCCCCGCCCTCGGCAGGACCGGGCGAGGTTCCCGGGATCAGTGGATGCCTCGGGACACGCACGGATGTCCTGGCTGGCACTCGGTTCTGCTGGAACCGTGAGAGATGTGCTAAAGGGCCCTGATGGGATCGATGTGCTGGAAACGCAGTGGGGCTGGGGCACTTCCCAGGGGTCAGGCACAGACAGACCGTGCACCCCGGAGCGCTCCTGCCTCCAAAACCAGCACCAGGCACAGGAAGCTGCTCTTGCATCCTTTAACAGACACACAAAGCCCTTCTTGGGGGAGTCACACATTGCAAAGTCCCCGTCGCTGCTGCCACAGGGTACCTGACGCACCAGCACGGGGAGGGCCAGCCCGGATGGCGTTTCTAGGTGAAAAACAAGGCTTTTCTGGCCTGGAGAGCGCCGCAGCGTTTGACCTCGCTTTGTTCTGCTTCCCTTTGCAACTCTCGGCAGTTTTTGGCCACTCTCCAGCTTCTCCAGCCATTTTTCATCTCTCCGTTCAGCAGCGGGCTGGGCCAGCCCGGCAGCTCCGCAGCCTTAAACCTTCGGGATGAGCTGGGAGCAGGGGGAGTGCCCAGCCCTGGACACTGCTCGGGGGGCCCAGGGCAGCCGCCCAGGGCAGGCAGGGGGGGCCTGTCCCACCCCAGCGCCTGCTCCTCAAGGTTTTGGCAGGGACACAGCCAACTCTAATTGCAATTTCCATTCTGGTGGCTGCGCTCTGCAGGCAAAATCGGTTCTGTCTCTGTAATGAGTCACTCCTGAATATCAATCCACGCAGGGTAAAATGGAGACAATAGCTGCTTACATGCATAGTGAGTTAATTATGAGCATCTGCTATTAATCTTGCTATCAGACTGCTAATTGCTCCTTCTCCTCCGCAAAGGCGTGCTGGAGGTGAACCGGCTCTGCTGCCCGTCCCTGAGCCCTGGCTGGCTCCCACAGAGCTCTGGGCCCCTGGACCTGCAGCCAGGACACCATCCCCAGGGACAAGGCTGCTCCCACACCTGCAGGCACCAAAGAGGCTCATCCCAAAACAGGGGAGGATGAGCGAGCCAACAACCCGGGTTCTGGCTGAAGGGACCCCCCAACAGGCTGGGTGCTGCCGTCCATGGGGGGCAGAGGGGCACAGCACGGGACAGGAGCCACTCTGAAGGGCGCCAGGCTGAGAGAAGAACACTGGAAAGGTGGGGGGCAGCTCCCCCCGGCAGCCACCTCCGCAGGGACCCTGTCAGCCGGGAGCTGGGAGCCTTCTGGGGGGAGGCGGACGTGCAGGGGAGATGTCGAGTTGCACTCTCGCAGGTGAGGACTTGACATCTCATGTGTAATGAGGAAAGAAAATGCATCAGGAGCATTTGGGGAAGATGACAGCAGATCAGAACTGCCTCCATCTCCCACAGATTTATTGTGTCAAGCAGTCACTCAGGGAAGTGGCAGCAGGCAGTGTCAGCAGCCTGGGCATGGCAGGCTGGAGAGCCCGGCCCTTTGATCCGGCGGCTGCTCCGCGATGGATTTCGACAAACTCCTGGTGATTGCCTAACAGGAGAGCAGCTCGCACACCTCAATTAGCTGCCGAGCGAGGTAAGAGCCCGAGCTCATCTCATTAAGGAGCTGGCTCGCTTCCCCCACAGCGCACGAACCAAGAGCCGGTGGAGGACCCTGCAGTGGGAGTGATGGGGATGGGATGTGGGGGGCACAGACCCCTCCGATCCCAGGCCACGTCCTTGGTGCTTGGGCAGGAAGGCAGCCAAGGCCACTTGTAGCCTCTGCAAGGCTTTTTTGACTGAGAAAGGGGTTGGGGAAGCTCAGACAACAGCTCCTGGAAAGGGAGGCTCAGGGCCTCATCAGCATGTGAATAAATAGGAGATTAAATCTGAGCCCCGAGTATTCACTGTGGGATGTAGGAAATGTTTGTTCCTGTGTTCTGAAAAGCCTGAGACAAAAACAAACCCGGCACAGCTTCCTCCTCCTTGTTGCCATCCCCATCCAGCCTGGATGGGTGCCCTCTGGTCCCCATGTCTCCTCTAGCCAGGAGTCTGCCACCGAAGTCTGAGGCCCCAGACTGAGACCTTTGCCTCCAAAAGCAGAGGTCCAGGTGCCCTCCAGCCCACTGTGCCAGCTCCATCCCTCCCTCTGTCAGCGCTGCCCATGGCCCAGAGGCAGCCAAGCCTCTGCTCACCCCCAGCCCTGCTCTCCCACACGCGGTCAAGCCCCGCGGCCCGAAGCCTCATCACCCTCACACTGCAGAGCTCTGCCACAGCCAGCCAGCAGCCGCCTGAAAGGGAGGGAATTCAGGATATTTTAAGGCACTTGGAAATCTTCCGTATCGATTTCCCCGTCTCAGTAATTAGATGTAGCGATTAGACTCTCTTCCACTACACGGCGGGGCGGCTCCGAGCGGAGCTTCCCGGCAGTGTTTACATCGGGGATGCTCTCGCAGCCTCATCCTCATGCACAGCAAACAGCCCAGCTATGTGACCGGAGACACCTCCCCGCGAATCTGGCACCGGGATGCGATATACATAATATAGAACAGCCGTGTTTATCAGACGGTAACACATCGCAGCTGCTGGTAAACGAGCGCGCCAGCCTTGAACTGCACGGAAACTTCATGTATTATTTAAAATACTTTCCCAGGAATCCTGTCAGACCGAGCCCAGGCTGTGCCCATGAGGATGGCGGTCGGGGGCTGCGGTGCTGCCTCGCAGCGCTGGTGCCTGGCACGGAGCCTGCCCGCCTCGGCTGGGAGCCGGCACCCCACTGACTCCATCCCTGCCTCTGGGGAGTTTTGCCAGGCGCCTCCATTCATCCGTCCCTACAGCAGCCCTCCCACATCCATGGATTTGCAGGTGCTCTCCACGCCCAGGACCCACCAAACCAGCCCCATCTCCAGCTGTTCCCGCCTCATGCACCGCAGGAGGCCGGGTGTTCCCAGCGCTCCTGCAGGTGGGACCTCCCTCCATCCGCCTTGCACGGATGAGGACTCAGCACCAGCCCCTCCCCGAGAGCTGCAGTGGGCACAGGAAATATCAATCCCTGCTGATGCCCCAGTGAGTGCAGCCGTGTTTGCTCAGAGCCAGGGTAATCTGGAGATGGCTCTGTAATGAACAGAGGATGAATGTTTCAATATCCAGAACAAGGAAAGCAGTGGTGATCTCGGGCAGGTAAATCACAACTGGGGCTCTCCATGGATGTTCACAGCTCCCCAGCAGAAGGGCAGGCCACGATGTGAAGTCCTGGAATCCAATCCCAGGGAGCGCTCAGCAGAGCAATGAGTCAGGGAGAGACATCAAAGAATTGTTCAGGATGGAAAAACCCAACCCAGCACTGCCGAAGCCACCACTAAACCACATCCCCAAGTGCCACATCTACACGACTTTAAATCCCTCCAGGGCTGGACAACCCTTTCAGTGAAGAAATAGGTGCCAATAGCCAATCTAAACCTCCCCTGGCACAACCTGAGGCCATTTCCTCCTGTGCTACTGCTTGTTACCTGGGAGAAGGCACTGCCCCCCACCTGGCCACACCCTCCTCTTGGGTAGGACGTGTAGATGGTCAGAGAGACAGCAGGGCAGAGGTGCCAAGCAAAGGTCCTCCTTGCTCCCAAAATCCCACCAGGCTGGGAAGATTCTGCCACAGAGCGAGGCAGCTCAAGGAAAGCCCCTGTGCTCTGCCACGCAGCTCAGCTGCCCTCTCCCCTTGGACCCTGCCTGCCTCTGCTGGCTTTCTCCCCAGATTTCGGGGCTGCAGCAGCCCCAGGTGCTCTTGCTCAGCAGGGGAGCAAAAGACAAATGGTTTAACACGTGCTAAATCCAGGCTCCGGCTTCACCACTTCCTTTTGTCTGCTTTCCCCACAATATTTCCCAGCGCCCCAGATAAGAATGAATGCAAGGCTCTCATTAAAGTCCTGCTCTGTATCGTGCGCAGCGGTCACGATGGTTTGCCCCACTATCTGCATTTTTAAAGGTGTTTCAAATCCAGGCTTGCTTTTTCATAGGGAAAATAAAAGAAACCCGTGTGCCAAGCTGGAATAATCCACCCTCGGCTGCAACTGAGATGGAAGCTGCTGCCAGGGCCGGCAGGAGGGAAGGATCTCTCTGCCAAGCTGCATCTCTGCTCCCCGCCTCTGCTTTCCCACCCACAGATGATGATGCTCAAGTGCTTCCCCAGGAGCAGAAGGCTCCATCCCTCCCTGCCCGTTATTTCTCCACTCCCTGCAGCAGCAGCCGCAGGGTGCAGCCAAGGATGGATTCATCCCGGTCTCAGAGGCATTTCCCACAACACCCACCTTCCCCTGAGCATTGTGACCCACTGTCCCACTGCCCCCAGTGCTGGGGTGGGATGTGAGTGGCCACCACCTCAGCCAGGCCCCCAGCCAGGGCTCCCATCCGTTCCAGCTCCTCATTCCCTTATTGCCCATTCAGCCACCCACAACAGCCTCGGACCTCTTTTTGTTTGGGGAAATAACAACTGCCATAAATTTATGTACTTAAAGGATTTCTCACCAGAAAAGAGCCTCTGGAGACTCCCATTTTGCGAGAGTGAGTCTCACACCCAATCACAAAGTGCTGCTATTTGCTGTATCTGCGATGAGGCAGCAGCTCCATCCCGCCTTTCCCAGCGTCTATTTACCAAATCCATTTGCAAGTCTAAAATTTAATCAGCCAGGTTTCATCTTGGAGGCATTAACATTCAAACAGGACTCACTCCCAGGGATGAAGCTGGGAATAAACCGGGGCATTGGTACCGGGCAGGGATTTACTCACAGCTGGGGGGTGGCAGGGGCAGGACCCCCCAGCCCTGATGGGCAGCACAGTGGGGGTGACATCCCCACCCTTCCACACGAGGGACCCCAGCAAGAGCCTGGGGACGATTAAAGCGCACGGTGACCCGCTCCTAAGAACCCCCACTGCTTTGGGACAAACCCCCTGGAGCCCCAAGGAAATCCGCTCCGGGGGGACGGAGGGGAGCTCTTCCCAGCGCCGTGCCGGCAGCTCAGGCCTCAGGGCCTGAGGGATTCGCTAGGCAGTGCTCATAAAGCATGTTTTATGGGCTGCCCTGCTCGTTGGGATGGACGGGAGGGCCCCACTTGACCTCGGGGGGAAGAGGAGACGGATGATGACAGGAGCCAGCGGTATTTTATCCCGACCAGATTAACGGGCCCCGCAGAGCAGCCGGGCTGCAGGATCTGTGTAACTCAGAGGGACACTCCAGCGCTGCGGAGCAAAATCCAGCAGCTTCATTTAAAGCAGGAGGACTGTGCCTTTTGGGGAATTTCATGGGATCTGGGTGCACAGGCAGCAGCTCTGCAGGCCCTGGGCACAGGTATCCCTCCCAGGGGACTTCAAAGACAAACATTAAGTTTCAGGCTGGTTAAACCTTCTCCTCTTCAGCCAATCCTCACTTTGCTAATCCCCCAGCTCCCCGCAGGAGAGGAGGGACCTGGACAGGACAGGCTGCCCCAAGGTGCCACACAGAATCCGACACCGTGAAGTGACATTTCCCTGTCCCTGCACCCAGCCAGGGCTGCAGCACCACAATAAAGCACCTGGTCAGTGGATGTATCCAGGAATCACCAAGGCTCCTTTCATTCCCCTCACCTCTCTCTGCCTCCAGCCCTGACAGATTTTAATTATTTGCACCACTTTCTCACGTATCTCATTAAATTTGCTCTGGTGCCTCTCGCTGGCACCTGCGGCAGGAGCCAGCGGCACTCGGGGCCTGCCAGGGCTCAGTGGTGCCTCCGGCTCTGCCCCCGTCCAGGGCTGTCCAGGCTGTCTGAGCTGGCAGCTGTGCTGGGGAGGGAATTACGAGGCTCTTGGAAGCGTGCAGTGAGGGCAAAGGTGACGCAGTTCATCCGTGCTCTGGCTCAGGGAGGGTGAGCACGAGCCTGGCCCTGTGAGCAGGGAGGCTCCATCCGGCACGGCAGGGTACCGGCCCCGCAGCAGCCTCTCCCCTCTGGAAATAACCTTTGCTGGGCTTTATTAGGAGCCATAAAGAGCAGGAGAGGGAGTGTGAGTGAAGAAAGGCGAGAGACATTATGTGTCTCGCTTTGGGAGCCTGCAATGGCTCCGACGCCAATAAATAAATAACACGAGAAACATTCCCCCGGGTCCCTCTGACATATCTAATTGATATCACCAGGGATCTTCCATGAAGCAAACAGGAATCTAATCTATGGCCTCGCACAGCCGAATGGAAGCAGCAGGGTGGCTGCACGGAGCCTCCCACTCCTGACAGGGAAGTGGAAACCAATTCCAGGCAGCCCAGTGTCCCAAAAACAAATGGCAGGCCTGGCAAGGCAGCAGCTGCACCGGCCTCAGAGAGGAGCTCTGCTGGAATTCCTGGGAAAAACATCATTTTCCAGAGATTCCACAGTGAAAAGAAAGGAAAAGCAGGGGGCAGAGAGGAGGTGGCACCACGCTGCAGTTTTCCAGCTGCCCCCAGAAGCGCTGGCACAAGCAGACAGCGGTGCTGAGGGCCGGCTCCCGTCTGGCACATTGTCCGTGCTGCTCCGGAGCTGTGCCTCCACGGAAATGCCCTCAGCCACCTCAGCTGCCACCTCCCACCTTCCCTGTTTAATTAACTCCCTCCTGATGTAGGTAATGGAGCTCTGGAGCTCTTAAACAAAGATTTAATCGGCCCCAGCTCTGCACTGGCAGCATCCAGCTCTCTTTGTTAGACTGGTGTGAAGTCCAGGGCAGGGCCAGCCCGTGGCGGCCTCCTCACTGCTGATGGCTGCCAGCACCCCGGAGTCCCTGCACAGTCCGGCCCCGAGTCCTCCGGACTCTCCTCCACGCATCAGAGTCGCCCGGGTCATTGATTTTTAGCATCATGCAAATGGAGCCGGCGGGGAGCTGGCAGCTCCGGTGCATTATTATTTAGGATGGATAAACTCTCATCCCGAGTTCCCAGCACCTTGCCGAGGCCAGGGGAGAGTTTCTGATTTATCGCAGTTGTTTTCAGCCCTGTGGAGGAGCGGCAGCAGTGAGGGGAGGGGAGCGGGCACAGCCACTTCTGCCACCAGGCCCTGGCAGCACAAAGGGTGGCACCGGCCCCAGGCCCTCCGAGGGGCAGAGCTTGTGGCCTCCATCACATCCACTGGAGATGGGCACCACGGCAACACTCGACACGCGGCCAGGGCAGCGCGTGGAGCAGCCACAGAGACGCGCAAACCCCCGAGCCCAGCAGCAGACAGCCCTCACCGAGTCCCGACACGCGGCACCAACCCCCCGGAGCCGCTGCCGGGCTGGAGGTGTCTCTGCCAGGGGCGGTGGATGAAGAAGACGCTGATCTTTGGGCAGAAAAGAGCTGTGCACAGCCCCCCAGAGCCCTCTCCCGCCCCAGCCCGCTCTGCCCCCGCCAGCAGCTCCTCCCCGACCCGCAGCCGGTCGCGGATAGATTGGCTGCCGGCGAACGGCGATAGCTTTGCAGAAAACCATCTTAATAAGTGCATCTCCCAGCCAGGGGTGAGGAGCAGCAGCTGAAGCGCCGGCGTGGATGTCAAGTTACAAATGAGACATCCAACTGCTTCATTTATTAGAGGGAATCAATTCGACTTTTCATATTCACCAGGAGCTGGAGGCAGGAAGGACCCCATCAGCCGCCGGCACTCGACCCCTGCGCTCCAGCTCAATGCGGCGCGCGGGGAAGAGGGAATGAGGAATCTCTGGCTGCACAGCCGTGCTGGATCGCACTGATGCCGTGCTCCTGGCCCAGGAGAGGAGCAATGAAGAGAGAATTCTGTTCACCACAGCCCTGCTGGAGGCCCCTGCAGGGAATGGCAGGCGGGAGAGGGGCTGTTCCATGGGGATGCGGCTGCCTTCGCACCAGGGAGCCGTGGCTCTGCCCTTTAGATGAAGCCAGCGGGCTCTGTGTGTGTGTGAACACAGTTTAATCCTCCAAGAGCTGTAATTGCCACTGTACAAAAATATTACAGGTCACTGGAAGCAATTTAATGATAATAAAAATTTGAAAAAAAACCAACAGGAAATGAAGCAGCTGCCATCCTCGATTTTCAGGCTTCTTTATCATGCAAAAAGGGCTGTTCATTTCTCCACAGATATTTAACGTGTCTGCAACTGCCACAGAAAGGCCTCCTCATCCTGCCCTGCACTCCTCATCCTCCCCTGCACCCCCTGGGGACAAGGACCACCATGAATGCCGTGCCAAAGGGCACGAGGAAAGGCCAGGCCGCGCCCTGCCTGGCGCTTGGCCAGCTGAGTCCAGAGCCTCCAGATGAAAAGGTGCCTGGAAACCCCTGCACGCAGCCCAGGAGTTCAGCTGGTGAGTTCTTACATCAGGAGAAAGCTCACACAACCCCTGAGAGCACAGAACTCGGCACTCACTGCTCTACCAGAGAGGAACGTGACGGGTCCGTTTGTCCGTGCCCAAACTCCAACGTCCCTGTGACAGAGAGGGGAGCTCTGAGCAGGCAGTGGCACAGCTCAGAGCCACAGGGGTGGGCAGCCCCCGGAACAGGGGGGTTGCACTGCTGGGAGAGCCACACAAACACGGGGGGAGCAAAGCCCTGGGCAGACACCGTGCCTTGGTGGGCTCCTGCAGCAGCCAGAGCAACCAGGAAAGAAAACTCCCCGTGCCCAGCATTCCTCCAGTCCTGGAAAACCCCAGCTGGCTGCCTGGGCTGGCAGGGCTGGTGCCTGAGCTTCAGCAGCCCCCAGTGCTGCCTGAGCCCTCTGGAACAGGAGTGCAGGAGCCTCTGGGGTGCAGGAGCACTGCCCAGACGCTCACCAGCAGCTCCCGATTTTCCAGGAGCACGCTGGAAGCTCCTCTGCCCGCCGTGCTGGGGAGCAGCGGTGCTGCTCGTCCCTGCCTGTGGCTCCCTTCACCAGCTGCTGCCACTCCAATGTCCCACCCAGGGCCAGGGAGGAGCATGAGCGGTGTCTCGGGGCCCATCCTGCCGGTGCCACGCTGGCACTTGTCACAGCCAGCAATGGCGACACTGTTATTATACATGGCCTCGAAGCCCATTCAAGGCACTGAAAGATGAATTATGTTTCATTTATATCAAAGAAGCAATCTCAGAGCCCATTTGTGATCAAATTTGCTGTCAGAGAAACTTTGCTTTATCTCATTACATCTGATATCTCTTGGCTTCTTGTCCTTGAGACTATTAAAGTTTAATGTCAAATTCGAGATGAAATGGAATTGTTGCTGTATCATCTCATCAGGACCCGGTGCGCCCTGTCCATCCTCACCATCCTGACAACTCATTACAGCGGGGCAGCTGGGGAGAGGAGGGTGAGGGAGGAAGGCCCCGTGGGGGCGAGGGAAGGTGAGCACAGCACCAACCAGCACCCGAGGAGAGGCGTCCCCACAGCCAGGGGGGTTTGGGGGACAGGGGGGGCAGAGCGATGACGAGGGCTGGCACAGCCACCACCCCGCTGTGGAGCTCGGAGCCACAGCCCAGGCAATCCCGGGCCTGGGATCCATCAAACGCGCTGCACTTTGGTCCTTTGGAGACCGAGCCGGGCCCACAGCACAGCGAGGGTTTGAAATGCAGAGCCAGGCTGGAAAACAGACCTCTTTGAGGTGAAACATCCTCTCGGAATCATTTAGTCTCTCCGCAATCCTGCTTCCTGCAAAGACTAAACACCTTTGATGATCAGCTTTAGTGGGCTCCCAGGAGACTTCCCTGGAGCCAGCCCGTTCAACCTCCCGAAAGCGCCGAGCAGAGGGGTCTGCCGGGTCCAGATGAAAGCCAGTCCTCCTGGACTGATCCACGAAAGCATCCAGAGCCAACACACTGCGGTTTTCCACGAAAATAACCCCCGGGTGCTGCTCTCCCCACCTCTCCAAACACAGGCAGGGGGGTCCCAGCGGCACCGAGAGGGAAAGGGCAGGAGAAGAGCGGGATGTGGGGAGGATGGGACGCTGGGAAGGACGGGAAGAAGCAGTGGCAACCCCGCTCCTCCGGACACAAACCCCACAGATCCCAGCATGGGGACACCGGCTCAGGGCAGAGAGCACACTCAGGGGGGAGGACTCAGAGAAGAGACAGCGTTTCCCTGGGAAATCTGCTTCTGAGAAGGAGTTATTATCCATCACGGGAGAAAAAAGGAAAAACGCGATCAGAAACTTCCCGACAGTCACTTGCACAATGTCAAAGCCCAGTGCAAAGCAGGCGAGAAGCGCAGAGCCCTGATGGGGCGAGTTCTCCAGGTACCCTCTCGTTTTCAGGTGCCCAACCTTCGACTCTCTGGCTGGGAATTTCAAAGGAGCCGAGGGACACAGAGGCACAATTCCTGCCTCATTGCAAAAGTCTCAAGGAGTTCAGTCTCTGCAGATTAACAAAGGGAAGGTGATGAGGTGACTTGATCAAAGTCTTTAAAAACCTACACAGAGAACAAAAAAAATTGATAATAGAGGGCTCTTCAGCCTAACAACAAAGGTGGAAAAAAACCCAGTGCCTGGGAGCGGGAGCCAGACGAATGCAGCCCACGCACCAGGCTGAGGGGGATGGAACGTCGGGAGCTGGGCAAGAGATCTCAGCAGCTGGAATGCTGTAACCACTGCGGGGTGCTTGGGTAGGAAACCTCCCCCACTAAAGGAAAAGCGCGTCAAGGAACTCCTCCAGTCCCTGTTACACGGGATGGACAGCCAAAAGCAGCCACTCTGCAGCTGTGTAATTTATGGGAGAAGCCATTCCTTGTGGAGTGCTGGCTGACCAGACCTCTCGGGGGTATAAATCAGGACACCTCTGTCCCCTCTGATGGAAGCCACGCCACAGCCGAGAGAGCTGGGAGTGACCCCGGGCCGGGGGCAGTGAAATCACCCCAGACATCCCCCAGGCCCCTCGGTGCCCGGCCCCTGCGCGGAGCTTCCTGCGGACATCAGCTCCTGAGATTCGTGTCCCGTGGCTCAGACCCTTCCATGCGCTCGCTGCCAGCGCTGAGAGGCAGGAGAGAGTCCAGGCAGCATCTCCAGCCCCCTTTCCCCGGAGGAGCTGAGGCGTGTGCTGCTGGAGGTGTGTGACCATCCCCAGGGCCAGCGAGCGCCCGCCGCAGCTCTGCCTGCCAGCCTGGCTCCTTTGCATCGGGGATTTAACGGAGACACAAGGATCCACCCCACGGAGGGAATTCCCGAGGGAACAGCAGCGTTACACGATCGTCACACCCGCGTTAGGAGCGGGATCCTGCGGGCACCCAGCCCAGCCCCGGATCTGCGGGGCCCCCACCGCCCGGCTCCCCGGGATTACCGCAGGAGCCGGCACCCAGGGCAAGAGCTGCACGGGTAAACACAAACTCCTTTCTTCAAAGCCTCAAGCGGCTTTTCCAGCCCGGGCTAAACCTCTGGCATCAATAGCCACTAAACACATCATCATCCACACTTAAAAGAATCAACAGCAGCCTTCATTAGGGCAGCAGGCGGGGGCCGGGGCTCTGCTTTTGTGCTTTTCTGGGTTTAATGGGTTAGTTATGGCACTTTCAAAATGAATGAACTCCGAGCCCAGAGCCCCCAGCTCAATTGTCAGTTATTGCTGGCAGTTTATCAGCATTAACTGATTAGGCTCAGGATGATGGATGCCCCTGCCTGTGCCTGGTGCGGGCCGAGGAGCCGCCGCCTCTCCCTCGGTTCCTCTGTCACCCAGCAGTAATTGCCGGCTCTAATTCCCCACTGCCACCACCTCCAGCAGCAGCTTTTGTTTTCATCCTTTCGCAATCACACAGAAGTCATAATAATAAAATAAAATTCAAATGAGAGGGAAGCTCAGCCCTGGCAGAATTTAATTGATGATCATTACACTTTGGAATCTAAACTCTTTTAATTTCATTGTGTTTCACAGAGATGAATTATGAAATTACGGCTGGCCAATTACTGATCCTGCCTCGGCTTTGTGCGCCTTCCCACTCCTCCTGCCCCTCCAAACACCCAACTCTTTCCTTCTGGAAAGATTGGTGGAAAAGGGGACGCACTGCCATTTGTCCCTAGAGCAGCTTCCCAGAGAGAAAAGGCACAGAGTGGTCAAAAGAGAAGGGCTCAGGTGTTAAATCCATTGGTTCCCAGCAGGAACTGGGGATGGTGGCTCCTATGGATCCTCTACCCCCAGGGCTCTGCCCTGCTGCCAGCAGGCAAGGAGCATCCTGAGGATGGCTCATCCCAGAGGTGGCTCTGGAACAGCTGACATGGGGGACTCCGCAGTGGCCTTTTCACGGTGCTGTCATGGAGAGTTGGAGAATCGAGGCCTCTCTCAGAATGGTGACACAGGAGCCCCACGTGCCCCCAGGCCTCCCCAGCCCCCGGCTCCAAACAGGCTCAGACCCCTCTGACACGGCCCAGCAGACACACAGTGCATCACCCCTGGAATCTCATCCAGGGAAACTCTGAGGAAGCCTGCTCCTCAGGGCCCCATAAGGGCTCCATGCCTTAAATTCCTCCTTGTTTTGTTTCATTCACTGCCAGGACTTCGCTGAAAGCGAAGCTTTGCCTGCCACAGGAAGGGAGAGACGTGCAGACACTCACAGGTCTCTCCCACACTGTCTGCTCCGCTCGGGAGCTCCTGCACAGCCCTCCCACACAGCCCAGCACCCACCGGGAAGGGGATCAGACCGGGAAAACACATCCCACACGCCAGCTCTGTCCCCTCACCCTGCACCTCAGCCACCTGGGCACAGCTCGAGAGCTCATTTGGAAAATCCAACCCAACAGTTGCTGCAGGGCAGCCCAGCAGCGGCTGCCCCGTGGGGGCCCAACACAAACTCATCTCCCACACTCACTTCCAGTGGGGTTCATCACGGAGCTGTCTCCTCTTTTGGGCTGGGTTTGCTTTTTTCCCCTAGGGCTGAACGGGAAAATAAAGCCTTTTGCAAAACGTCACTGGAAGAAAAATACAGGCCACCACCAGAGCCCCACCAAATAAATAAATAAGTGGAAAGTGATAAATTTTGGCTGTCTTATAAAGACAGACCAGCATTGCTTATCGGCCACGATGTGACCAGATAGCTGCCTCAGAAAACAGGCGCTGGCCCCTGGGTAATAAATGAAAGCAATAAAGGCAAAGTGGCTCCTCCGAGCAATAATTGAGCCCCGCGGTGCCGGCGGGAGCCGCTCCCCTCCGCAGGGGCTGCCCCCGGGAGGGCTGCAGGGATAGGGGTGCCCAGTGCCTCTGCAGGGAGGGTGCTGCTGCTGCCCAAATGCCACTCGCAGCAGGGAAGCTGCTCCTGCAGCCCCCCAGGATCACAGCGGAGAGCAGGAGGGAGCCCGGGGCTGTGCCTCTCCCGATAAACATCCCCGGAGGAGTTTGCCTTAAAGAGGTGTCTATTTAGCACCATTTCCGTCACAAGCGGCTGCTTTGCATTTCTTCTGCCTTTATTAAAACTGATTTTCTATTTGCTCCACACAAGCCGATCTGATTACATTTCCATTTTCCCCTGAAGAGAGGGTCTCGCTCTCCTGAGGGAAAATGGAGATGGGGCTCAGCCCCCCCGCTCAAGGGCTCTTGTGCCAGGGAGCGGGGCTGAGGACCAGAGCCGGAGCTGCGAGGAGCTCTGCTCTGCAGCATCCCGCATCTGTTTCCATGGGGACACGGAGGCAGCGATTCGCAGGCCCGATCCTGCCTGTGCCTGCAGAAACGCCAGCCAGGAGCCATTTCAGCCAAGAGGGTGGGTTTGCTCGCAGAGAGGCAGCAGCAGGTGAATCCAGGCAGGAGCCAGCACGGATATGTGTCTCTGCATGCTCTCCTCCGGGCTGGAGCATCTCCACACCCACCTCAAAGTGCAGCTGGGCAGCACCAGCCTTTCTCCTGCCCCTCTCCTGCCGCCCACACTGCATCCCCACGGGACGGCTCCCAAACTCGCATCCCCCGTGTCCCGAGGGGGCTCGGCTCTGGCAGCAGAGGGAAAGATGCCGGCGAAGCAGGTGCTGATAAATAGGTCAGCAATTCATCCCCCAGCACGGCCTGTCGGGGCTGGCACGGTCCTGGCAGCACCATAAGTGACATTAGAAGCCACAGCCAAGCACAGGAGCCCTCCCGCTACCGGTGAGGGGACAGGCCAGCAGCCAGGGCTGGGACAGCCACCGCATCCCTGCGGCTTCCAAACCCCCTTCCGGCCACTCCAGAGTGGAAAAACAATGAGGAGTTTTCATGTTGAATAAAGATTTTTAAATTCATTTCATTAGAAAGCACCCATTAATGTCCCTGCCCTCTACAACGCTCAGGGCTCGCTCTCCATCTCCGCCTTCCACTCCTCACCAACCTTGTGGAAAGCCATTACCAGGAAGCAGCTTTGAAGTCCCAACTTTATTAAGATTGATTCCACCTGCCTCCAGTTTTGACAAGTCCAAAGCAAACACGCAGGGCCACGGGGAGATTTGGTAATAATTACCATCTTTAATTACTACTAAAACATCAATTGCTCTTGTTCAATTAGTATCAGAGATCCAGGCATGGCAAATTTTGTAGCACAAAATAAGCTGAAAATTGATTTCTGAGCACTTAACGCAGATCCCAAATTGCAAACCTGATAAGGGGCCCTGGCAGAGCACGGGCACCAACAGGGAGGGATCTCACTGATGGAACAGCTCCAGAGCATGACTGATAACTTGTAAACCTGCATCGAGTACCTGGAGCAGGAGGGACTCGTGAGGGCAGTGCAGGGGAGGGGACAGGGTGTTGACAAGGACAGAGGCAACTGGAGAGGGACCTCAGGTGATCCATGGCTGGAAAGGGGGCACAGCTGCTCCCCTCTCACCAGTGCAGGGCACCCACCGTGGTCATCACGGGCTCACTGAGGCTGGAAAAGACCTCCAGGATCAGCGAGCCCAACCTGTGCCAGATCCCCACCTTGTCCCCAGCCCAGAGCACTGAGTGCCACGTCCAGTCATTCCTTGGAGGACTCCACCACCTCCCTGTGCAGCCTCTTCTGAGCCCTGACCCCCCTTTCCATTGAGAAACTCCTCCTGATGTCCGACCTGAACCTGCTTCCAAGAAAAGCACTGCCAGCCCTGGGAGGGCCCTCAGCCAGAGCCCCCCGTGGCACTGGAGACGTCCCTGCCAGAGAGGGAAGAGGGTTCATCTGTTCTCCAGCTGCTGCCCCGGATATTCGCTGCCCAAAGCCCATTGCTGTCGCTGAAGATCACCGTTCACACCGGAACGTTCCAAAACTCCACTCCAGCATTACAGATCCACAAGCAGCCAACGCTTTCCCTTCCACTCCCGGTCAGGAAGAGGAGGAGAAAGGCCCGGTCCCCTCGCCCCCAGCACGAGGGAGCAGCTAATTGCTGCAGCAATGGGCAGAGCCATTTGCATAATGAAGCGTGGAAGGGATGTTTAGCTCATGTATTTTTTAGAAGGTTTATCTTTCGTTTTATTTAGCTTAAGAAGGGCACGTCACTCAAAGCTGGCGGTCATTTATAAAGACATTTCCACCGTGCCTGTGCAGAGCTGTCTCCAGGCCTAAGTGGCTGCTCCAACCAGCCCCGAATACTAATGGGAGCTGCATCCACACAGGAGGGAGGGATGAGGGAGCCGTCTCCAGCAAACTCCCTCCCCGCTATTCCCATGTGCGGCTTCGTGCTGAAAAATCTCCCACTCCCCCCTCGTGAGTAGCAGGTTTCTCTCTTCAGCCTCCTGAGCACCATCCCCACGAGGGAAGTGCCAGGACTGAGGGAACAGGTGCCAGCAGAAACCCACAGGCAGGTGGTTTCTGAGGACAGCTTTGAGCTGAGGCTGCTCGTGGGCTTGATGCAATTTAGAGAAGCTGCCTTTGCTGTGAGCAGGGAGCAGATGAGTTCTCTGGGCCCTTCCAGCCTGTCCCAGATGTGCCTGGTGCACAGCTGGGGAGGGCCTGGGACTCTGCAGTACCCCGAGGACCTCCCTGTCCCACTGAGCAGGAGCCACTGGCACCAACCAGGCCCTGGCACAGCACCTCTCACCAGCTGCTTTTCCTTTAGCTCCAGAGCCCTGCGGCACCCCACTGACTGACCAACGCCCTCTCCAAAACCTCTTGTGACCCAGCACTTCCCCCACAGCCAAAGACAGGACTTTCTCCCACCAAATCCTCGAGCCAAACAACTGGAAAAGCACGCAGAGGGAGCAGCTGCCCACTTGCTTGGCACATTTCCTCCTCTCTTTCATCTGCTCCCCCTCCCACACCTGCCCACAGCTTAAAAGGAGACGCTCAGCTCGAGTGCTGAAGGCCAGAAATGCGCCGTGTGCCTTTGTCCCTGCCACGGGTGGCTCCAGGGACCTTCCCCACTTTGTCCCTGCTCCCACACGCTGCAGCACCCGTTACTCCTCCCCCGGGCTGTGCCAGGCTGCGGTGACGCGTGGCAGCGCCGTGTCACCCGCCAGCACCCCGAGGTGGCCCAGGCGCTGCCCGCTGCCCCAGTGCCTGGCACACCCAGGGAGACACCATTTCAATGGGCACAGATCAGGGCATTTCCAGTGCTGCAGCTTTTTCCTGAGCACCACTCCTGCCCAGGCACGGCCCACGCTCAGGACTCCATCTCCCCCCCACCAAAACACACCCAGTTTTCCTTTTACACAGAATTTCCACGTACTTGGATAAAACTTGGGGTTCCTGCAGTGGCAAGTGTCTCCCAGCAGCAGCACAAGCAGCCTCCACGTAGCACAGATCCTGCAGCCCTGGGCTGGGAAGGGGGCCACCCCTATTTGAAAGCTCTGGATTAGCCCAATTAGCCCAATTATCCTAACGACCAAACGCAGCTCAGGTGGGCAGCAGGGCTGGCTCCCACCTGGCAGCTCCTCCCCGAGCTGAGGAGCCCGGCACGCACAGGTGCACCCGAGCTGGAGACGGGGCTCCAAACTAATTAGCACACGCACAGCCACTCATTACTATTATTACTATGACATTATTAATTTCCCCACCTCTCATCTGCAGCTTTTCGGTGCCTTCATTTCAATCTGCTTTGGCATCAGGAGATGGAAATTAAACCCAGGCGTTTATCCCGGAGTCACGCAGCCCCCTCCCTCTTCCTCCTCCCGTTCCACCGCGCCCGCTGCCCGTGCACCGCAGGCTCCCAGTGATCCCAGTGTGGGTCAGAACGGGCACCCACGGTCCCATTTCACCCCACAAATGGGGATTTGTTAACTCCAGGGCCGCAGCCAAACGGGGGAACAGGATGCAGCTGCTGAGATCTATTTGCTGGGAGTCATTAGCTACTCTGGGCGATCAATCTATTACCATAAACTTAAACTTCCAGATTCTTTCATTTTAAATGAATTTTCACATCGTATTTCCAAACGAGCTCTGCCTCCAGTCAGCTCCCCTTTATCTAATAAAGCTATGCAAATATTTTGTTATATTTCAATGAAATATGTCAAAAAGTATTACCCAGTGCATTATCTCAGCATCAGCGGGGAGCCTCTGGTGCCTGCCACGGGCGGGCTGTCACTCACCGGGCCCTGAGGTGACAGAGGACAAGTGTCCCCTGCCCCACTGCCCGCTCTGTGAAGGTCACCTGGGGCAGGCAGTGCTGCCGTGAGCCCAGGGGGGCAAAAGGGACCCGGTGCCATCGAGCACGTGCTGCCCTGCGCTCCCAGGGCACGAGGCGGGAGGAGGTGGCAGCTCCCCCTGGCCAGAGGCCTGGGACACCTGGGGAAACACCTTGCTGCCTTTGACTGAAGCTGTTCTTCAGTCCTCCCCCCAACTCATTATTGCCGAAGGACACCCTGTGCCAACCTCCCCCAGCCCCCCCTCGCCATCTCAGAACTCGCCTTTATAGATTTATTTTTTTAAAAGCACTTTTATATTTTTAATTGGTATTCTGCAAACTCAGAGCCTTCCCCAAGGAGCTGGGATGTTTGTCTTCAAAAAAGCCTTTCTTTTCCCAACAAATTTTTTCAAGTACAAATTTTGCTGGCACGGATGAGTGAGCTGCCACGTGCCCCCCGTGACCTGCCTGGCTTCTCCTGCTCCCAGGCTGGCTGTGAGGGGGAGGAGAGGCAGCAATGCAGCATCCTCCCAGCAGGGAGCCCACCGCCTCCTGCCCTCCCCAGACCCCCAGGCAGCTCCTGCCAGGCCCAGGGGTCCAGATCCCAGCTCGGCAAAGAGCCACCACTCCCCCTGCTCCCTGCGCTGGCACCAAATTAAATAACTGCAACTCCCTTTTTATTCTCCATTTGACAGTAACGTATTGCAAATGCAGCTGGTTTTGACATCCTAATATTCAGGCGTGTATCCCTTGGGATAAACACGTCATCTGTTATCTGAGCAAATGATTTGTACCGGGACAGCAGGGAGCAGGGAAGTGGAGCAGACAGGCGGAGCGGGGCCGGGGCACAGCGCGGAGCCCAGCCCGGCCGTGGTCCTGCCCGGGGCTGGCACAACATCCCAGTGTCCTCTCCCACCAGCAAAGGATGTCCCCGTGCCCCAAGCATGGGGTCAACCAGCTTTTATCGCTGTGCCCTGCGCCACATCCTTCCCAGGCAAGTGCTGACAGCTGGGACACAGAGCATGGCACACAGGGAATGGCACACAGGGCACGGCACACAGGGAATGGCATGCAGGGAATGGCACACAGG
>VXBT01000669.1:780486-806390 GCA_013400235.1 Oriolus oriolus
GGCACACAGAGCACGGCACACAGGGCACGGCACACAGGGCACGGCACACAGGGAATGGCACACAGGGCACGGCACACAGAGCACGGCACACAGGGCACGGCACACAGGGCACGGCACACAGGGAATGGCACACAGAGCATGGCACACAGGGCACGGCACACAGGGAATGGCACACAGAGCATGGCACACAGAGCATGGCATGCAGGGCACAGCCGAGCGCCCGGGGTGGCTGCTGTCATTAGCAGGGTGGTGGCACTGCTGCCATCAGCAGGGTGGTGGCCCAGCTCTGGCTGCTGTCCCTCCTCGAGCCCTGCCTGGCTGCCTGTGACCCGCTGGGAAGGCACCCAGGACACCTGTGGTGTCACACGGCCCACGGCACGCGCCCTGTCCGGCCATCCACGGGCTGGCGTTTCCCTGAAGTCACTCCCTCACCCACACGGCCACAATGTGTCTGTCACCAGGCCGAGTTTATTAGGCAGGATCTCAAACATTTATTTCCTTTCAGTGATGAGCAAATTGGAAGGGTCTCAGACCTGTTTTTCACACACTTGTAGTGAAAAAAGGCGGAGCGGGACTAAATTCTTTGTGGAGTGTTCTGGTCTGTGTGAGAAAACGATGGGCACAGGGCTGGGAAAGCAAAGGGATCCGTCTGCCACACCCAGCGGGAGCCTGGAGCAGAGGGTGGCTCGTAGTTGGTCCTCGCAGGCCACGCACCAGGGCTGGGCAATGGAGTGTCCTTGTTCCATCTGGACAGAGCTGCTGTGGCAGGCCCAGGGCAGCTGGGAGCACTGGGAATTCCAGCTGTGGCTTTTCCTTTCCGACTGCAACAGCTCCATCCACTCACCACGGCTTCCCACGGACAGGTTCGCAGGGCTTAGGTGATATCAAAACCCCATTGATTGTTTTGCTCTGTGGTTAAGGAATAAAAGTGGTGGAGCTTTCCCAGAAATCCTTTGAGCAGCGAGACACAACTGTGGCTCGGGGCTGAGTGCAGAGCAAACGCAGGGGTTTATTTCTCTTCCCAACACAGCTCTGGACTTGCTCTGCAGAGGAAAATGGTTGTGGATGTTATTTAATCAAAGGCAGGAGCTGATTCCTGACTATCCGACCTCCTGCTGCACTCAATAGCTGCCCTCCCACCGGCTCTAATCCAGGTATCCGTGTGGTGCCCCCAGTGCCCCGCTCCAGCTCCCTCACCTGCAGATCTACCTGTATCCCCCAGCCTGTGCCAGTGCCAGGGGCTGCAGGACCTGCTCCTGCCTGGACTCCTCATCCACCAGGATGTGGTGCCCCTGGACATCCTGGGAGCTGCCAGGCATCCTCAGCCCAGGCTCCTCACAGGGGACTTCAGGGCTGAGATCATTTCACCCCAAACTCCCCATCCTTCCACCCCGCACTGCCACCTCTCACCTTTCCCTCCCCACCAGGCACCAGGCTCAGAGGGGGGAATTTGGCATGAGACTTGAAGGTTTATGTTAAAATCTGCAGGAAGAGCCTTGGTGCCCGTGAATATTCCGTAGGAGGAGATGGATTAGTGACTGAGACATATCTGAAGGGATTTGTGAGGAATTATTTATGGTGGTAACAAGTAAGCACTCATTTAGCTTATATTATACATTATCCAAACAAGGCGTTGAGCTCTGGAAGTTAAGGCAGTAATGCCACTCCAAATTAAATTCATCAGTGCCTTAATTAAGATCTATATTTAGTTGTTAATTACGGGGAGCGGAGCAGAGGGTGAGATGCTGCGCGGGGAGCGGCGCTGCCAGCGAGGAGCGCGCGGTGAGTGCGCAGTGGGATGGGCTTTGGGAGGGAAAAGTGAACAGGAAACCCGGGAAGAGGCGAGCAGACACGGCTCCCCTCTCCCGCCTCCCCTGCACCCACCTCATCAGCGGCTACAGCCGGCTTTGATCCCCGAAATCAAACCCCGGCCTGATGGTGACTGGATGTTATGCTAATCCGGGTTGATTGAGCTGAGATAATTACACTTCATCCAGGTTTCCTGGGAATTTTGAATAAATATTGATGCACAGCTGTCCCCCCGCTCAGGTACCTGTGCTGGAGAGCTCTCTGCCTGCTCCAGGCGTGCCTTGGGCCGGTGGATGGGCTGGGAATGGGACCAGTGGTGGGGCAGGGGACACCGCTGTCCACCAGTGGCCCTCCTGGTACAGGAATCGCATCCAAGCTCCCTTTCAAGGTGCTGTGGGCTCATCGTGCCTTCTTCTGCAGAAGAGCACAGCACCTGGCCGGGGGCCCTGCCTGTCCTCCCTGACCTGCGGAACCTTCACCAAGGTGTCTTCCAGGGCCATCCCTGCCCAGGATGCTGCAGGACAGGCACCAGGACCCTGGGTCTGCATCCCTGGGATGGGCGAGGGGCAGCTGGAGCCTGTGGCCAGGAGCCATCCGAGCTGCCTCGGGAGCAGGAGACACGAGAAAACAAGGAAATCAAATTATACATTCCTGGGAAGCATTAATAAGCTGTGTGCATTCTTTAATCTTAATTAGAAATCTTAGCAGCTCCTGCCGGCTCTGTAATCAGCGCTGGAGCGCGGCTGACCCTCACCGTGCTCACCTTGAGAGTCTGGAGCAGGTGCTGGAGGAGGGAGCTGGGGATGGAGCCGGCTCCGTGTGCTGGGGCAGCCTCGGAGTGCGGAGCCGGGAGCGGAGCGGAGCGGCGGGGAATGATGAGCGTGCACTGAGCTCATCAAACATCTCGCGCCGACAATTCCAGCAGCCCCTCATCATCGCCTTGCTTGGCTCAATAACATCCCTGACTGCAATAAATGTGATTTCCTGGTGCCCCGTGAGAGCGGGCAGCTCGGGGGGCAGCGCCGGGCGAGAAAAGGGATGCCGGTGCCACCGGAGAGCCTGGGCTTGCCGGGAAACTGGTGGCTGGACGGGTGTTCCCTGGCAAACACGCTGTCCTGTGCACATGCCCTCACCACACAGCGTCCTCCTCCGAGTCGGTAGCGGCGGCGCTCCCCGGCCCCTCGTTAGCGAGCACAAACAGCCGCTCGTTTGCTCACCGCCGTCCAGCTCGAGCTGAGCAAACTTGGAGAGGGCTGGGCAAACAGGGAGCTGCTGGCCGGGTCCGCAGGGTCACTGCTGCGGGAGAGCTGTGCCAAAAACCCCGCACCCCGGCGGGACCCGGGCTGTGCCGGACACTGGGCTGCGGGTCCCCCTGCAGCACCGCAGAGCCCCCTCTGCACCCGTCCAGCTCAGCCCTGCAGGGGGTTCTGCTTCTTCCCGTTTGATTCTTCCACCGGCATGATGCACGGGATGTTTGGGGGGGACAGGAGGGGCGGGCAGAGCCCCCGGATGGTGCCTGCAGCAGTGGTGGAGAAAGGAACGCAGTCCCGCCTCCCCCATCATCCAGGGGGCTCATATGTACCATCATTCCTGTATTTTGGATGTCTTCCAGGGCTTTTTGCTCTGCCAACCCCTTCCCACTGTGAGCTGCGTGCTTCCCAGCCCAGCCCCTGTGCATATCTATATATATTTATATATTTCTGTGTGTGTGTGTATGCAGCAGGCACGTTCCCAGCGAACACAAACAAACAGAGCTCTCTGTATTTGTACACACAGCGGGAAGCGCTTCCCGCCTGCCGGCGCTTCCCCAGCCGGGGCAGGAGCTGGGTGGGAGTGGAGCTGGGGCAGTCCCGGTCTCCTGGCCACCCCCAGGGGGGACGGGTTTTGTAGAATCAAAGAATCTCAGACTGGTTTGGGTTGGAAGGGGCCTTAAAGCCCATCCAGTGCCACCCCTGCCATGGCAGGGACACCTTCCACTGTCCCAGGCTGCTCCAAGCCCCGTCCAGCTTGGCCTTGGACACTGCCAGGGATCCAGGGGCAGCCACAGCTGCTCTGGGCAGCCTGTGCCAGGGCCTCCTCACCCTCAAAGTAAAGAATTTTTTCCTAATATTTTTTCTCTGGGAGATCCCGCTGGGATGGGCTGATCCGATGCCATCACGGCTCTGCTGGGCACTGGCTGCTGCTCCAAGTTCTACCATTTCTTTCAATCCTGGGAGTAAACAAAGCAGTGCTAATAAATGAGAGGCACCATCCCGGCACTCCTCGTGTAATTGCAGTTATTTAATAACCTCCTAGTGACTTAAGCAAGGCAGCCAAAAATCCTTCCCTCCGAGGGGACAGCGCTGGGGCGCCGCATCCTGCGTTGCCGCTCGCAACTGTTAATGAGCAATAAAGGCCGGATTTTAGCAATAATTAAAGCTCCCAAGGGCTCCCACGTCCTCGGTGCTGACTGCAGCCACCCTGCACGGGGAAGGGAAGCGGTGCCACCCGCGCCACCCGTGCCCTCGCTCCTGGGTCACACACAAGGTGCCGGCACGTCCGCGGCTGCCGGAGCGCTGTCCCCGTGACTCCCTGCCCTGCCGGAGCCCGGCTCCCCGCCTGGTTTATTTTATCAAGCGCCCTCAGCGCAGGCAGGGCTCGCAGCTCTGATCTGCTCCATCGATCGGATCTCTTAGAAACTCACGGGCTAATTAAGCCGTGTCCCTCCCTGCCTGCCGCGGCCGGAGCGCTGCGGGGAGGGTGAGCAGGACCCGCACGGTGCCACCCTCCCTGGTGTCTGCAGTGCCCTGTGGCGTGGGGTGTCACCAGGACCCTCCCGGGCACGCCACACTGTCCCCTCCAAACGGAGCAGGGGAAGGCGGGATGATTTGTTGACATCTCTGCTTCTGGTCACAATAAAAATAAATAAATAAGGGGGGAGAAAAATCCCTGTGAACATGAGTAATGGCCCAGGAATGAGCAACCCGAGATAAAACTGAATAATAACATGTCAAAAACTACACGATGTGGGTTTTTATTCCCCAGCGGAGTTTCCTTCCTGCTAATCCATCACTGTAGAAGATGCAAGATTACTGCTTTCACAAAAAACTCCGGGAGATAAATGTGAGTAAATTAGGGTTTATTATATTATTTAGGGCAATATAATTTCAAAAGTTCCTTTATTAAATTATTTATGCCCCTGGCGGTGGCTCAGCTGGGCAGTGGCCCTCCCTGGTGGCATCCCCCTGTGCCGGGCGGCCGCGGTGGTGGGCGAGGCGGGGACAGCGGCGGTGACAGCCATCGTGTCCCGTCAGCCGGAATGCCAGCCAGGAAGGATCCACGGAGCACCGCCCTGCCTGGCTCCTGCTCGGCAGCCCCCGAGGGGTGACATCCCCGGGACACCAGCAAGGGCCCCCCCCGTCACCACTGAACGCGCCACACGCGGACGTGCCTTTGTCCCGCTCCCACTCCCGCTGGCGCTGAAACAAGGAGTCAGGCGCTTTTCTGGAAATTGCAGCAAAATTACAGCCCCATCCATAATGAAAGGCTTGTCCTCCGGAGGGGAGGCTGGCAGGAGCCAGCCGTCCTGCTGCAAGACGAATGTAGCCTGTATTTAAATCCGGCGGCGGAGGCTCTCGCCCGTGTGCGGCCTCTCCATCAGCGCACGGAGGGGTCAGGCCCGGCAGGGAAGGAACGGAGCCCCCGGGCCCGGACAGGTGAGGCAGGAAGGGACAGGTGAGCTTTGCCTCGGCGGAGAGCGGAGGCTGCGGGCAGGAATTTAATTGAGCAGCCCCGCTCCTCTTTGCCCGGACAGCTCTGTTCCCCCGGGCCAGCGGCGTCACCGAGCATCCCGGATGGGAATGCCGAGCATCCCGCGGGAGCTGGGCAAGGCAGCAGGGCTCCCTCTGGCCTGGGCATCCATCAGCCACGATTCCCGGAGCCAGGCGCTGTCGGAGGGAACGGGCACGGCTCAGCCAGGAGCAGCAGCGGAGCTGCCAGGGAGGGACGGAGGGAGAAACCCTGCACCGGCGGGGACACGGAGCCCACCGTGCCAGCAGCCCCCCCGAGAAGCTGCCGTGCTCGCACGGCCACTCCCAGCAGGGCAGCCCCGCGATGGCCTCGAGCACCCAGCTCAGCCCCGGCCACGCCCGCGCCCGGTCCCTGCTGGCACCGGCACCGGAGCCGAGCTCCCGGACACGCCAGGCCCGCCGTGGGCTCCTGAGCGCCGCGAGCTGCCGCGGCATCCCTGCTCGTTAGCTCCCGGCCCCGCCAGCCGGCTAACGAGGCCGGAGCTGACAGAGGAGGATTACCCGCTCCCAGGAAGCCGGCGTGATTGTGTTTACTCCAGAACCCGGGCCGATTTACTTGTCGGTGCGCATCATTAATCTTCTTCTACAATCCCTTCCCCATCTGCTCCCACTTTTTAATGAACTGCCACTTGCCACACTCAATAAAATCAACGCTTTCCTGGGATCGCAGCGAGAGGGGAAGCAAGAGGCAAGGCAGGGAGGGAGGGATGGAGATAAAGAGATGCACTTTGCTTTGGGAAGGTGTTTCCTCATCTACATGGGCAAACAGAGCGCAGCAGCTCTCCGTGAGACACTTTTGGCTGCCTTGCCCCGAGCCAGTCACAAATAACCACATCAGACTGCGCCGAACGCGAGCCGTACAATGCCGAGTGTCAGCCCAAGTTTGATCCCAGCTCTGCTGTTCTACACAATTATTTTCAGCGCATCAATACTGCAGGCGGCACCGAGATTGTAGTTTTCCAGCTTGCTGGCAGCTCTGGGGATTCATCCGATATCAGGCTATTACCTTCTGATTACTTTCCTTGGCAGCCAACCCGTTTGGAGCTGGCAAATAAACAATAGGGAAGAGTGTGATGGGGAGCTTAGCTTTCAAATTACACTTTTCAATCATTTGTCACACCAAAGGTATAATGAGTGTTTCATACAAAACTCAAAAGGCTGCGGGGCTGGTGGGGGGGCTTCACTTAATGTGGAGGCCGCCGGGTTTGGGTGGAGCTCAGAAACTTCATTTCCATTTCTCGGGATTTTTGTTTGTGGACGCGGCCAGCCCAGCTGGGCAAGACCTGCTGGGAAAGCTCTGTGCTGGGGAAAAGAGCTGGGAAGCCCAGGGAAGGGGAAGGACAGGACAGATGCCACCACAACACACCTGCAGGGACCGCCCTGGCCCTGGAGACGGCGAGGATCGCTGCGCCTGCACTGATCCCTAAGCATTTGTTCCTTAACATTACTCGGGATCAGAGAATCTCATGTTAATGTGGATCTAACGTAGAAATCCATACGAGCCATTGGGTACCAATTAAATGCCATCATTCTATTGATATCCTCGGTGTTTATTGCTCGCTGCAATTAGCGCCGAGCCCTCACTGCCAGGGCACTGCCCCGCGCACGGAGCATCCCCTCCCCTTCCCACCTCCCGCCCTGCACGAAGTTTCCTGCGGCAGACTCGGAGAAGAAGCTGCTTTGGGAGCCAGGAAGCTGCTGCCTCGCCCTCAGCATCCTCCCCCGAGCTGTTTCAGCCCTGTCTCCTCCGGCTCGCAGTCCCACTGCCCACATGTCAGACGAGAGCAAGGAATAGAAATCGCTCCTTAAAGTTCACAACCCGTCACTCTGGCTTTCAGAAATACAAGCAAAAATGGCAAAGCAGTAGGGGGAAAATCCATTTCTTTCGAGATGATCTTTCCCTGGAACATGTCCTGTTGATCTGCAGTCAGGGAAAGGCGAGTGTGTTTGTCTGAGATAGGGGAATCAGATCTGTCTGAACTCTCCTCTGCTCCAAACTCCCCCCTTCAAAAGAGCTTGTATAAAAAGAAAAGCCTTGAGAGACCAATCTCTCCTGTTCCAAGACCTTTCCTTTGGGAACGTGCCCCCAGAGGGAGGACCAGCCCTCCTGTCCCTCTCCTGTGCCAGTGGAAACAGCGGGATGCATCTGGCAACAGCCCCGGCAGTGCGGGCAGGACCAGGCTCTCCCCGGCTGGTTTCGGACTGGATGCTGTGACCCCAAAGGCACTGGGGGTGTTTAGGGCAGGAGGATGTGACCCCAAAAGCACGGGGGCCACACCAGGGACTGCAGTGACCTGTTGCATCCCGCCGTGCAGCTGAGCTGAGCACCTGGCAGGAGGCAGAAAACCTTTATTCCTACAGAGATAAAAGGATTTTGCAGGGACATCTCTGGCTGCAGCAGCTCCTGGGGTACTGGCACAGCAGTGTGGGACAGAGACAGCCCACAGGGCCAACACTCACAGCAGCCTCATCACCGCAGTGTCACCAGCGGCGCGGGGACACGGCCAGTCCCGACCTGGCGGGAGCCGGGCTGCCATGGCGGGGGGACACCGCGGCCGGGGACATCGCGGAGCCCTGCGGGCCTTGTCAGAGCCCCCCGCTAATTGCAGCGGCGCGGGGCGAGCGGCTGCGCGGGGCTGCGGGTCCTGCGCCGGTGCAGCAGTGCCACCTCCTGTCCACGCCGCGGGGACAGCCCGGGGCTCGCCCACCCGCGCAGCCCCTCTGCGAGTGTTCCCCCAGGGCTCTGCGTCCCTGCACCGCTGCCGGGGCCCCGCTGTGCCCGGGACTTCCCCTCCAGCACGGGGGGCGGCCGGCGCCCGGCACCTGCGGGGTTTGGTGGCCCGCGGAAAGGGGACACTGCGACGCGGCTCCCCACTAGCAGGAGAAACTGGAGAGAAACAAACACTTCGTCGAAAAGAAAGGGAAAAACCAGCAGCGTGACCTATAAACATCTGCTCCTGTTCCCTCCAGTTACTGCAGAGAGAGAAGCCAGAGATATTTCAGGCTGCTCGTACATCTGGGAAGGGGTTTGGGGTTTGCTTGCTTCCCCCACCCCCAGTCGCTCTCCAGGCTGGAAGAAGCGAAAAGCCCCGCAGAAAGGATTAGAGTTAAACCTCGCTGTCATTATCTCGAGGCAGTGTCCCTAAATGCTCGCCCTGAAGGGGTGTGCCGTGGGGAGACGTGCTGCGGGGGGATCTGAAAGGACTCCGAGCCCCACTGTGGCGAGGGGGCAGGCAGACAGGCACCGCAGGGCTCCTGTCCGGGGGCTGAGCCTGCTCCTGCCCCCACAGCTGCGACCGCAGCCGGCAATAAAGAAATAAATGCTGTATGTTCACGCTTGCTCTCCTGCTGCCCGGATTCCCACCAGGATGAGCAGCCCCCGCGGGAACCCACCCCACCTCGGGGGAGCAGCCTGGGGTCTCCCCGAGGGCCGCCAGCTCAGCCAGGATGCCCTGGAGTGGTACTGGATGCTCAGCCCCGAGTTCCGGGGGAATTTCTCTGGAGAGAAGGTGCTGCAAAGTGCTGCCTTCCCTTTAGCCGGGTGCGAGCGATGCTCTCCAAGGGAGGGTGCAGTGGCCGGATGTAGAAAGGTGCGGGAGAACTGGGAAAGGCAGGGAGGAACAAAACCCAACTGGTGAACAGCATCGGGAAATCCCGCTGGGAGCTCAGGAGAGGAGCGGGAAGCGGTTGGTGTAACCTTGGAGACGGAGACAAGGAGCCCGGAGCGGAGGGAGCGCAGTGCCGGGGCGGGCGGCGGCTGAGCACCGGGAGGGGAACATCGCAGAGGGGCTCGGCAGGGAGGGGCCGGAGCCCCTTCCCAAAGCTGGACAGAGGGCCCGGGAATGCAGCCCGTGGAGGGCCTGGAGGGGCACAAAGCGGTTCTGGGGAGAACCCGTGCCAGGGAGGGGGAGCAGGAGGGTGAGGCTGGTGAAACAGCGGGAGAGAGAAGAGAGGTGCGAGGATAAAGGGAGAGAAGCGGGGAGGAGGTGGTGGTGCAGGAGCACGAGAGAAAATCAGATAGGAAACAGGGAAGAGCACAGACAAAAGCTGTACCCAGGCCGCTCCAGCCACCACACCACAGCCAGAACTGTCCGTCTCATGAAGCGGTGTCCGTCTGGATAAATCCCATCCATCCTCCTGAGGAAGCAATGGCTGCAGCTCCCTTGGAACTTGGCCGGCTTCTGCTTCTCTAACTTTCCATCCACCCCATTCCACTCCCTCTTTGCTCTTTCCCTTTGGCACAAAGCTCTTTGCTCAAACCTCCAGATCCCCTCCTGCCTGGCCCCCAGCTCGGCATGAACTGGGCACAGCCGCATGTCCCTTGCTCTTCCCCGGAGGGAGCAGAAGCCCAGGGAGCCCAGGCACTTCCCACCAGCCAGGCAAGGGACACCTCGGGTAACGCAGGGCATCAAACAGCTGCAATTAGCTCTGATCTTAATTACACACAATACTGATGAGCTCATCAATTTAATCTAATTAGTCTGCAGAGCTCAATTGCCTGTCCCCTTTTCTTAAATAATGCACTATATAAGCTTATTATCCCTTTGGATACAACCTGTTCGCTCCCACGATCCACCAGTCAGGCACGGCCGGCCCCACCACGTGCTCCTGTGGCACCTGTCACTGTCACCTCTGCATCCCTCTGGTCCCCGAGGAGGGGAAGGTGCTTTCCCGAAGGGCTGCATCCCCACACCATCCAGGCTCTGGAAATCCCACCAGCTCTGGGCAGTGGTTGTCACACCCAGGGAACCCAGCGAGGCCCCAGCCTCACCTGGAACCTGCCCTGGCCCTCTCCCCGAGCAGGGATCAATGAAATCCCCTAAAAGCTCATAACTCGGAGGTAATTATAAGAAGCATCAATTACCCAGCGATGCAGGTTTCATGAATTCAATTAATTTGCATAGTGATCGATTGAGGCAGGGCCCCCGGGGCCCCGGGGAAGGGAGGACATTGTTCTGCACACCATTGATTCCACAATGTAAAACCAAAGCGCTCTCCCCTCATTCAGAGCTGCTCATTCAGCCATATTAACTTTCAGATCATTTATTTTTGTATGTCTTTCAACTCTGTTTGTTGCTATCACACAAATGCAGAGTATTACATTGTAGAGAATAATTGAATCAATACAGCCATGGTGCTCTGGGTCTCCCAGGCCCGCAGGAGTGTGGGAGCTGGCAGGAGCCCGCGCGCAGCCGGGGAGGGCTCGTTTTAACCTTTCCAGTTACTAAAACGCCCGTCTGGCTCTGGATTAAGTTTCTGCACCGCGTGGTTGTTATTGTTTCGCCGGGATCGGAGTGGGAGATGCCGGCACCGGGAGGAATCCGTGGAGAGGCTGCTCCCGCTCCCCGAGCATCCCAAGGCTCCATGTCCGGGTGCAGACCCAGCCAAGGCCTCCTTCCCCTCGCCGTCCTTCTCCATTGCAGGCAGCCACACGCAAATAAGGGCTTGGGAGAGAGGAAGAAGCCCCTTGAAATGAAAAGCCACCGCATAAAGGAAGAATCCTTCAGATTGAAATGGCTCTGAAAAGAGACGGGTTTTAATTCCGCCTCCCCTCCCACTGGGATATTAGACAGCTAAATAGCAGCGCGCCTGTTTCCTTCAGATAACCGGCTCCCAATGAGCACCGTAATTGTCCCCGGCCCCTCTCCGGTGCCGCGCGGAGCAGGTCATTTACCGCCCGGCACACGCAGCTAAACACAAATCCATTTTCCAAGGGAAATTTCTATTCTTATCTGGGCTCTGCAAGAGGGTCGCACGCGGCCCCTGTTAATTGAAGCTTTGATGTTTGTTGGAGGAGGCCTCTGATCGGCTCCGCCAAGGGCTGCGCCACCACCACGCGCCTGCGCCCGCCGCGCCGGGCACTGCCGGGACGGCCACACCAAGAAGGGAATCCTGATAAAGAAGGAGGCAGCGCGTCCACTCCGCCTCGGTGAGGAAGCTGAGATGCCCCAGGGCCACCTGCCCCCAGCCCCGGGCTGGTGGCCCAGGCACACCCGAGTGCCCGCCCAGGGCGCTTCCCGTGATCCAGTGTCTTCTGAGTGCTTTGGCTCGTTTGCTGCAATATCCTCCAGCAAATCAAGCATCCCCTTCTTGGGATGTTTTCAATCTGTTTTATGTTGATTTTAATTAAAGAATTTGAAACTGAACAAACAGTTCGTAGCAGGTGGCCATACGAGTGTGAAATAAGCAAACTGTTCTCTCTGCCACAAACCCCACCAGTAAATTCCTTCAAATTAATCCCAGCCTCTGAGAGGCTGTCGGCTCTGTCTGAAGCAAGCCGGGCTCTGCCGTTCTCCAAATATTTGCCTTCATCCCAGTGCCAGGAGCTGGGGAGCAGGGATGGACAGAAACCACGTCCTCGGCAGGGATGCTGCCTGCCCACCTACACTCCCTGAGGGCAGGAGGGTGGATTTCCCACTGGGAAAATACTGCACCATGGATTTGGGAGCAGCTCCTGGAGCCTGGCTGCACTCTTAACGCCACCAGCACGAATCCTAGCCAACACAAAACCATCCTAATCCTCCTGCTCCTCCAGGGCAGCACATTCTGCCCAAGCATCCCTGCTCTGCTCCAGGACCATCCTCGGCAGCCAGGAGCTCCTGCCGTGACCTTGACGGAAGAGAGGGAAGGGCCCCTGGCCAGGTAACAGTCTCTGCATATTGATGGCCCCCAGGGAAGGCAGAGGCAAAGCACGGATGCCCACAAGCTTTTCTTCTTGCAAGGCTGTGCCGGAGATAGTGAGGGGAGAGAAAAAGCGAGGGAGAAGAAACGCACACACACACGCTGCCCTTCATCTCGCACTCCTGCCCTTGCTCAGAAACCTTATCAGCATCGGTGAGAGATCGCGTTTTGCCCTCTGGAAATGCCAGCGGAGAGGAGCTGCCAGCTCTGTTGATGTCCAGGGCTCCATTTCCTGCCCCTGGCCCAGAGGTACCTGGGGTGCAGGGGCACCTTGTGCCCTCGAACCATTTGCGTCTCCCTCCTGCTTCCCACCTCACCCACTGCTCCAAGCACAGCCAGGGAATGAACAGACTCCCTGTCACTCACTGTCCTGCACCCCAGCTTTTGGTCCCAACACCATTTCGGGGACGGAGGCAGCTCTCACCTCACCCCAGCCAAGGAACCACCAGGGAGGAGGCCACCAGCTCCCCACTCCTTTCCTGGCTCAGACCTGTGCATCAATCCCTTTTCCCCCTGCAATGCTCGGAGCATGTTTAAGGTCCCACCTTTCCCGCCTGCCCTCCACGGTGATCCAGAGCTGGGACTCCGGAGCCGCGCTGCCGGGAGCCCGTGTGCACCCACACCAGCCGAGCTACCTGGGTAACTACAAGATGTTCCACTTCCCTGGGATTACCGACAGCTTTCCTTCCCTTCCCCTCAATAAATATGGATGCACAGCTGCTGCTAAACAGAACCAACAGCAATAAAGAGGGGCAGCCTGCAAGCCGCCGCTCCCTCCCTCCGTGCGCTCCCAGCACTGCCGCTGTCCCGGATTCAGGCGAGTTGGAGGCAAGGGGGTGGACTGGGATTTTTCTCCCCAAATGCCAGGCCTGGGTGTCTGTGAAGACAAAAGAATGCTAACAAACACCTGGGGAAGAAGATGGGATTTAATAGAAAATGAGGCAGCACAGCTTCTCCTGCGGCCTCGCCCCAGAGCCTGGAAGGAAGCGTCAAGATTAAAGAGTTGAACACTTCCCGTGAAGGCACCACGGGAATGCCACATCCCAATGCTTCCTCCCGGCCTTTAAAGGAAAGGATATGCTCTGCTCCATTTATTAATCTCCTAATCACTAAATTAATTTCCATCTCAGTTACAGTACGCTCGGAGTCTATTAGTAAATCCTGGCCTGGCTGCTTGGCAACTTTTGTTGTAAGATTCCTATTAGATCATGTTTCAAACCAGCGGAGATGGAGCAGTTATTATCTTAATAAGTCCAACATTAAAGGCACTGCAGTGGGGATGGGAGCACTCCTGCTGCTCGCAGCCCTGCATCCAGGCACGCACAGCACACCTGGATGGATCCCACTCCTCCCACCCGTGGAGAGCCCACCCCGCACCCCGAGCACCCTGGGGCCGGCTCCGTGCCCTGTCATCCTGCTGTGGACCAGAGCTGGTCTCCTGCTGGGCTTCATTCCAGAGTCTGAGGCTGTCATTCCGCGGAGGAACGACCAGAAACGTTTGCTCGCTCATCTGTGAACTGATTTTTGCCCAACCCGTGGCACGGCCCCTGTAGGGGCAGAAGGGGGCACGGGCTGCAGAGGGGGTCAGGGCCAGCACGGGGGGACACAGGGAGCACAGGGGCGGGCACAGGCGCCGTGTGCCCCCCGAGCCGGGCAGGAGGCTGTGCCAGCCCCGCAGCTTGCCCGCGCCAGCCGCCCCTCTCCCCCCGCGCTGCCGCGCCGCACGCCGGCTCCTCCGGCTCATCGGCGTGAAATTTAATTTGCAGCAATCAGCTGGAGGTGAGGCAGGCGCTGAATTAGCTCGACGTGGTGCTCTCGCCTCCGCCCAGGCCCCCTCCCCGGCTGGCAGGCGGAGGCACGCGGGCCCTGCCCGTCCCCCCAGCCCAGAGCATCCCCACGGGGGTCCCCCAGCCGCGGCCGAGCCGGGCGCTCGGGATCAGCCGCGCCGCTCCCGCCCGGATCCAGGAGCGCCGCGGAGGGTGAGTTATGGCGTGGCTGGATGCACACATATTCTGATAAGGAAGAATAATAACTTGTCAAAGATATATATGATATGTGTTTTCTTTCCAGACAGAATATATATTGGGATAATTCATCAACTGGGCCTGGCACTGGCCAGGAGAGAGAAAGAAGAGAAAAAGAAACTCAATAAAAAGAAGTCAAGGCAGAAGAAGCCCCTGGCACTGAGCACTGTCTCCCCGCAGGATCCCTCTGCTCTGAGCTGTGTCTGGCAGGGACTCCTCGGCCGCTCCACTGGAATCTGGACTGCATCCACAGGGATGGTGTGCCACGATCACCACGGTGCGCTGCAGTCAGCCACAGCCCCAGCCACGCTCTAGCTGTGAAGGGGAGTAAAATGTGAGAGAAACACAGGTTTGGGCCAGGGAGAAAACCTGAGCACTAGCAGCCCCAACTCACCCAACTGCTGCCAAACCCTCCCAGCACATCCCTCCTGAGGAGGAGTGTGGCACAAACACCAGGGCACAGAGGAAGGAAGGCTGGCACATCCCGAACCAGCACACCCAGGGACTGTGGGAAGATGCAGAAGGGGTTTGTAAAGTGATTTGTCAACTGACAAGCAGAAATATATTACCAATTTAGGCCTGTGATTTGCCTGCAACTTTTTTAGCCTTGAGATGTTGTTGAACAGATTAAAGTGTCGGCTTTGATCCATGCATTTGGATGGAAACATAAATATTGCTGGCTCTTCTCCTCCCGGCCAGCACCTGCCCCAGGTGAGCGTGCCCAGGGGTGCTGCCCCACCATGCCCACCCACATCCCACATCCCTCCATGCCAGCACCAAGGCAACAGCCCCGGGAATGCCAGGACAGCAGGGCGAGGCCTGGAATTACCCCGATATTTCACTGAGTAGGAGTTTGGCTGGACCTGCCGACGTTTTAATGCCGGTGTAGAGCACGGGCTCGGCTGGAGAGTGCAGGGCGGATTTTGGATGCACATCCCAGGTGCAGGAGGTGCCGCTGGGACAGCCCCACCCCCGCAGCCACATCAGACACGGCCCCGTGCGGAGCTGCTCTGGCACCGGCGGAGCACCTGCGCCTGGAGCAGTGAGCAGAGATCACCGTTCCGGGTAATTTCCTGATGCAGAAATATGCAGCATCATTCCACTCCCAGGCAGGGAAACAAATGAGTCTCTGCCTGCTCCCCTCTCCTGTTTTCCCCTCCTTCCCACCCTCATTTGATCCCACTCCATGTGGCAACATCAAACGAGCGTTGAATATTTTAGCTCCTGTAAAATATTTATATTATAACGCACGGAAGGAAATCGGTCGCTTCCAGGCCATGTAAACATATGCCTGGGAACAGCTGGATCCCTGGCAGCGCCGGGAGAGCACGGGGCTGCACAGCTGCTGCATTCCCAGGTATTTAAAGCCCTGAGAAGCCGGAGCATCACGTGTGGGGCAGGGCAGGGAGGACCAGGATCTTGGAGCCCAAACCACGGCCAGTGGCTGCCCAACCCTGACCTTAACACTCAGCCCCAGGCAGCTCTTCTGCCCCGTCCCGGAGAAGGGTGAGCAAGGGGGGTGCTCTGAACCCCCAGAGGAGCGAGGGGAGGGCGAGGGCCTGCCCTTTGCCCAGTGACTGGAGATTAATTGAGGCCTGCCATTAAAATGTCACCGAGAAAATTATTAAGTTAAGGTAAACCACTTCCACGCGTCAAAAGCAAAGGCAATCAGTCCCAGGCATGTCCCCCTAGGAAATTATGTGGAGTAATTAATCAAAAAGCTAATGAGAAATGTGTTTTCTTTCCCAGCCTAACACCACATCATATTCTTATTAGCCAAGGTTATTACAATAGTAATCATGCATGCTCCGAGTTCAGATTGGGTTTTTTGCTCCACTGCCACCAATTTAGAAAGCCATTAATGGGAAAGATAAACCCCGATACACAAACCAGCCCTTTGTGTTGGTGTGCCCATGGGTGCTCCTCGCCGCACACGACCTGTGCCCGCTGTCACACGTTCCCTGCCAGCCCATCCCTGCCCACCACGGTGCCCAAACCAGGGATCTGCTGGGCTGAGGCTGCTGGCTCCCCTGGTGCCCTGCTCTGCTCTCCCAGCCTTTCCCAGCTTGGAAATCAACACCCAAACCCCAGCTGATGTTCTCACTGCACACAGAGATGGATTAGGGAGACAGGGAATGGTGTGATTTGTGAGCACCCTGTTCTGGCACTGCTCATCCCTTTTCCAAATCTATCCCGCTTATTCAGATGCCCGGGAGGACCCGAGTTATTCCATAAATCTGGCTGCAAGCAGGTAATCTGCTGCTACAATGGGCTCCCCCGGGCCCAGCTCGGAGCACAGCCCCCTGCCAATCTCAGCAGCCCTGAAATGCACCGTCAGCAGCCGGCGCAGGGAAACCGGCCCTGCTTGATATTCGGCATTAAATAATTCAGCCCCCACAGAGAGACGGGGGAGAAGAATGAGCCTGACAAAAAATATAAAGATTTCCTATGCCCTGTTAAAAATGCATTGACCTGATTAGCTCACTGGCAGGATGCTGAGCCACGCCACAGCCGAGCAGGGAATCCCAGTCTGCAGCGACAGTGGCACGGAGAGGACCTCAGCAGGCAAATCCCACTCTCGAGAGTGCAGCAGCACCTTCTCTGCTTTTTTTCTGTGTGTTTTCCTGCTAAATCTCTTTTCCCTGCTTGCACACACATGGCAGGCGTTGCTGCAGGAGGGCCTTTCCTTCACAGAACCACAGCATCATTTAGGTGGGAGAAGACCTCCAGGATCACCAAGCCCAACCTTTGAGCGGTCACCACGTGTTCAACCAGGCCAGAGCACTGAGTGCCGTGTCCTGTTGTTCTCTGTCCTTGGCCAGGGACATCCCACACCTTCCCTGCGCAGCCCCTGGCAGCTCCCTCGGGGCTCCGTGGGCACGAGCCCGAGGGTCAGAGCCCCTGCCCGCCTCAAGGGACCCTGCTCTGCCCCGAGCAGCCAGCCCTGAGCCCCCCGTAGCTGGTATTATCTGCCTCCCCGCCCGCCGCGCTGCCGAGGAATCCCCGCAGCCTCCCAAGGATGTTTGGCAGCTCCGGCTTTGATGTGTGGATTAATGAGAACTGACACCGCTGGAGCAGAGCCTTCAGAAGCCCAAAGGCAGGGCCCGGGGCAAGGCTGGAGGGGACGAGGCTCTCTGAGCGCTCCCTTTGATTGCTCCGTGCTCGGCTTCGCCTCCCGGCAGCGGGACACGCCGGGCGGGGGCCGGAGCTGCGGCTTTGGGGCGCTGACAGGCACGGCCGGGCTGCCCGGGCTCCCCGGCTTCCGTGGGACACGCGGCCGTGCCCAGAGCCCCGGCTGGTCCCGCTGGGCACCGTCCCTGGGGCTGCATTCACAGCATTCCCCGGCACAGCCACCTGAGCACCCGCCGGTGTCCCATGGAAGCCACCCAGGGCTGCTCCCTCCTCGCTGCCCACCCACGGCACAGGTGAAGGGCACGGGCACTCACCTGCAGCGCTGGAGATCCGCTGGCCAAGGAGAGATGCGGTGTTCCCACGCCCTCGGCCGGGAACGGGCCTCTCCTCCGGGCTGGGGACCTCACGAGCGGCACTCGAGCAGGGCTGGATGTGGCCAACGCCCCGACACAGCTCCGGGAGAGAGAACAGCCACATCCCCATCCACACAGCCCGGAGAGCTGCTGCAATGCAATAAACTCCCTCCTAATCCTCTAACTGAACAACCTCCGGGCATAAACCTCGCCGGGATCCCAACAGGAGCACAGCCGGAGGCGAGGAGCTGTTCGTGCTGAGCGGGATGAGGAAGGCTGCGGCTGGGGCTGCAGCCAGGAGCTCCAATTCCCACTGCAGTGGGATCACCGCAGCCAGCATTGCTCCCCAGGGCTCTCCCAGTCCCCCATCGATGTCCTTATCAGAAGGGGATCCCTCGGGGGGGTGGGCAGAGCCCCGGATGCTGCAGCGCTCCGAGGTGGGCCCTCTCTGCCTTCAGCCCTTTAGGAAGAAATCCATTAGCTGCTAATTACACACGGGCCAGAACTCTGCCGGGTTATTACGGCTCTAAAGCACTCCACAACTATAATCTGGAATTCCTGCTGTGGGGTGTTTATTGGTGGAGCAACACCTGATTTACAGCAGGGCACCAACCTGGCCCCGGGGCCAGAGGTGCCCACAGGCAGAGGGACCTGCCCCGAGCCAGCGCTGCCACAGCCCCAGGAGCAGCCAAGGTCACCAGGGATGTGGCCGTGGGCACCCCCGGAGCAGCTGAGCCCGTGGGCATCGCTCCTGCCAGCCCTGCAATCCCTGTCCCCACAGCTGAGGGCACCAGGCTCCGGGCACTGCCATCCTCACCTCCTCCACCCCACAGGAGCTGCGGCTGCGGTGTCGGGCGGCCTTGGCTGATGAAGTTATAATTCCTGAAGTTCCTCCAAAATGAATATGGATGCACATCTGCCTCCGCTTAGGTGTAACAAATTGGGAGAGATTGTGTTAAATTATGCCGAAACCGTGTCCACTGCCAGCATCCCAACTATCCCAGGCACGGAGCAGTCGTGGCCTGGAGCTGCCGGAATCTTCCATGGGCTGGAAGAAAGAAATGCTGCAGAGTTTTAATTCTTCATCAGTTTAGTGCAGTGAACGTCCTCTGCAGCCTCCTGCTCCCAGGGAGGACAAGCAGACACTTAGGGAGACCCCATTCCATGACAGGGACAGGGTGCTGTCCCCAGGGGTGGCCGCAGGGACACTGGGACACAGGAAACTTCCCACGCCCCGGGCATGCAGCCGAGCGTGGCTGAACCGTGAGCCCCATTACCCAGGGCCTTGCTCTACCCGCCAGATAACGCATCTAAAACATGTTTATTTCCATCCAGGCTGCTTCTCAATTTGATTATTTATCTCCCATTTAGCCTCTGACAGATCAAAGGCTCGGTGGAGGGGGAAGCGGAGCCGGGCTGCGCATGAAAATGAGCCTTGATACATAATTAATTAACATAAAACAGTTTCATTAGGAGACGGTGTTACATGGCTGTTTGTCTTAAAAATTTAAGCTGTGTAAAGAGCACGAGGGAAAACACACCTCCCTGCCAGCCCCTTTCCCAGTGCTGCCCATCTGCACCCGGCCTGGCTCTCGGGAGCACCGGCAGGGCCCGAGCGTGGCCCCCTCTCCCTCAATCGTGTGTAGGATGTCTCCTACCCTTGATTATTAATCTGTTTTTAATTCTATTAAGAGATAGCCAGGAGAAAGAGTATCAATTTTAGATTAACAAGGTTATTAGCACTTAATTATGTGAGGTGTCTTTGTAATTGAAAAGGAAAAGAGGAAGCGCCATAAATATCCCGGCCCCCGAGCTCCTGGGGGTTTGCGGGTGGCTCTTTATTCACGAGGCTGTGGAACCATAAATATTAAATATCTGGTGAAAAAAAATTACAAGGCAGAGAGAGGATGCCCTGTGGATATTCCGGTGCCGAATGTTCTTGCATTTACAAATATTCATTAACTGGGATCTGCAAAGTTATTTCCACCAAGACTTGGTGAAGGAGGAAGAGAGAGAGAGGTTATTGAAAAAAAATAGAGTCTAGAGTAAATATTATTAGTAATTTTTATCTCTGCGTGTCCCTAATTATTCCATAATTAGGGAAAGCGCACATATGCATATACAATCACTAACCTGCCAGTCTCGGGGATCCTCGTTCCCAGCCCCGCCGTGGGATGGAGTCACCAGGGAAAACTCTTCTCCCCCAGAGAGCACTGGGGGTGTCTGTGCCCGGGGGGACCCCGCTGTGCCCCCATGCCCAGGTGCTCCGTGCTGGAAGCCCGGGATGATTTAGGGAGCCAGCAGCTCTGCCGAGCACCCGCGACCTGGAGCTGCTGCCGGTTAGAGAGACATTAAATGACAAATCTCAGGCTCTTTTTAATTAAAAAATAATACAACTCAGCAGGAAACGGAGCAGTAACACAACGCTGCCAAAACCCACTTTTCTGGAGCTGTTAAAAAAACAGCAGCCGAGAGGCAGGTGGGGGGAGAGGCCACATCCACCTTCGTGGGGACAGAGGACAGGACAGGCAGGGGGGCCGAGGGTCCCCTCCCAGGACCACCCCTCCCACCAGCCCCGCTCCCGTGGGCACAGGGCTCCCGGGGACAGGCGGTGTCACACCCCAGGAATTAAGCTCTTAATCTAAACTAAACACATTACCATGAGCTCATCATCAAAAATCTAATTACGCTGCGCGAGGCCAGGCTTAATTGCTCGTCCTTGACACGAGCAGTGCCCATGGAAGCCCAGGAGCCAGAGAGAGCCTGGGACTGGAATGATCCTGCTCCCCGGCAAAAATGTAAAAGGAAAACGGGGAAAAAGTACGGCTGTGTAATGAGCAGTGAAACACCAGACAAATCAGCTCGGTAATTGTTGGGGGGAGCTCCGAGGGTCATTAGCAAGTACAGGAAACACTGCTGGGATCCCCTGGCAGGCTCCAGAGGGGGACACAGGCAGTGGCAGGAGCACAGGGACTCCGAAAAGGAGGGAAATGGCTTAAACCCAGCTTTTCTCACAGTAGAGACAAGAGCTGGAGCAGATTCTGAGCCCAGCCCGGCCTCCCCAAGCACCACTGGGCTCCTCGTTTGCTGATCCCACTAATGAGGAAATCGGGATGCAGGAGGTGGCTGAGCCCCGCTGCCTCCCCCGCACGCTCCTCCCCGACTTATCACCAGTCACAGGATGTTTACAATAATTTTTAATTTGCGCAATTATTAATCATTTTTCTATCTGTCTCATTTGCATAATAATTACTCTGCTCGCTGTTTGCCATGACTGTGAATGACAGTGGTTTAAATTAAATTAAGATTTTAATATTCATTTTTTTGGGTTAAAGCTAATCAAAGTTGCTGCTCGATGCCAAGACCGGGGCTCTGCCCTTCCAGAACCACTAATGAAGAGATCCAGTCCCGGTGTCACCGCTCCATCTCCATCACCCCGCTCATCCCAGAGGATCCCGCAGCGTTTTCCAATTGCTTTGCTGCCAGAGCTGCTCAGACAAGGCCACAGCTGGGACAGGAGATGTGGGATGCAGAACAAGGGCACAGCGACAAACCTGACTCCCTCCTCCCCAGGCAGCACACGGGGATGGGAGCAGGGAGGGAGGTGTTCATCACCTGAGCCCCCCCCATACCCTCACAGGTGTCTCTTAAAAATAAAATATCTGGTAATGAACAAATAACAGATGTATAAATCCAGCACTGAAATGAGGAGGTCTCCAGGGTAGTTACCTCTAAAATTTTAAAACCCCAGCCTTCAAAATCAGCTGCAAGAGCAGAACCTGATGCTGTTTTCAAGTGCTAAGCACATCATTTTGTTTAGTACCAGCATTAAAAGTGCTTTGCCTCCTTAAGAGCAGCTTACAGTCCCAACTGTGACACGAGCCAGCTGCTGGCATCTGCGGCTCTGCAAGAGCAGCCACTGTCACCAGGCAGGTGAGGAAGGTACCAGCATCCAGCTCTGCTCACGAGGGCGAATCCAATCATTCCACAGCAGGTTCTTTACATCTCCAGCAGCACTCAGATTAAGTGAGAGCAAAAACGAGTGTGTCAAGTGGAACTGCACTTGTCGAGGCTGCAGCTGCCTCAGGTTACAGGGGGAAATGAAACGGGGCCTTGGTGACAGAAGGGGGAAGCAGAGCTGGGAGCAGCTGGCTGCGAGCGGGCTGGAAAGGCGCTGCCACCTCACACCATCACCCCCACTCCCAAACCACCTCCCTGCCCAGCACCAGGGCTCGGAATGGTTCACCCGCCTTGGAAAAACCACCACCACCACGCAGAATCAAGTAAAAAAAGAAAGGTGTTATTTACAGGTGAACACACCAACCCCAGGGCTGCTGGAAATGTTACACAGGGATAAAAAACAGGGAAGTCCCAAGAGTCTGGCACTCCAGAGCAGACTTTGCTGCTATCCCTCCCACCCACAGCCCCCCCAGCACTGGAGAACCCCTGAAAAGAGTGATCTTGACCTGCCCACTGCTGCAGCCAAGGCATCTCCATGGAAACTGCTGCCTGCATTTCATCTCTGCTCCCTGGGACCTCAACAAGAACAACTGTATTTGTTTCCACAAGTGCTTCCTGGCACACAGGGATTAAGGGAAGCTCTGCCCGGCCTCCAGCTCTGAGACTGACAAATCTGATCACAGGAGAAGAGCTCTTACACCTCCCACTGGAGCGAGCCTCAGGCAGCAGTGTGGGGGGAAGCGCTGAGATCAGCACCAAATCCAGAGGGGCCTGGGGGGACCAGCTGCTCCAAACTGTGAGGGAAGCAATTCCAGGTCTTAAGTCCTAATTCTCCACTCATTTACTTCCACTAGAAATGGACCCCTGAAGAATTGCTGAGGCTCCTGAAGATCTTGGTGCCCAATGCAGCACTGCAGGTCGCTCTTCCAGTGCCAGAACATTCCCTGCTCAGTTTCCTGTTTGAACAGGGTCAGGAGAAGCTGAGTTTGAACTTCCCTGCACGTTGGTGACTCTGGGATCTACAGGGCACAGTCACTACATAAACTTAACAGAAGTTCAAAGTTAAACTGAACCTGAGTTCTGGAGCAGACCAACCCACTGCATGAGGGTAACTCTCCCAAGCCCAAGCATTCAGCAGATTTTCACCTGAGATTCAGGACACCTGAAGACTTGGAACTGCCCTCAGAGGTCACAGCATTTGGCACAGAACAAAAGTTTGTCACAAAACAAACGAGAAACCGGTGTCCTCCCCAGAGAGCTGGAGGCTCTGGCTGACGGGGAGCTCCAGCCTTGCCTCTAGGCAGATGGTCCAGGGGGATGCTGAATGCCAAGGACAGGGCTTGTTCCAGGGTGAGCAGGCCATTCCTCCTGGCTCTGGCAGCAGGTGGTGCCTGGGTCACTCCAGGAGCTCTCACCTACATGTCCTCGACGCTCCACTTGTAGGCGAGCTCCTGCACTGCCTTCGTGTTGGCAATGCGGGCAAAGCGCTGCTGCTCGAACCCGTTGGACCTGCAAAGGGACACCCAGTGACAGGAGCTGCTGGGCAGGAGCTCTTCTGAAGCCACAAAACTTGCTAGAGACACTACAAGTTTTCCACTCATTTACTCTGGCTCAGTTTCCACCTGGATCTGTGGTTACCAACAGCTGAAGCCTCTGAAGTCCCTCACATCCCCTCGTCCCTTCTGTCCCATCACCCATTTGTAACTCAATCCACTCAACCTTCCAACTGCCAGCACAACCTCACTCATCCCATAACTGGGAACCTCTACACTGTGAACTCCCTGAAGCAAAACCCCTTTGTGTTTACCGTTATTCCAACAGGAACAAGTACCTGTCCACGCCGTCCCAGCGATGCCCGGGCCAGATGTTAAACCTGTTGAGGGGAGGTGCTGGTCCCTTGTACCTGGGTTTTTCTGGAACAGAAAGAGCAGAACAGCCGTTTTCAGCACAGCCAGGGGGTCACATCCTTGCCCACCCAGGAGGTGTCTGCAGGTGGGTACAGAGCACAGGCTCCTGACAGCCAGCTACAGCTCCCAAACGCTCACTCTGACACCCTGCTGAGTTTTCAGTCACCAGGCCCTGCTGTCCCAGCTAACCCTCATGGCAGCTGTTACTGGTAATGGCCAGTAACCCCAGAGACTCAGCTGCTCCAGCAGCCTGTGGCTGTTTACTGAACAGCAGCTGCATGTCTGCACTGCTGAGGCCTTAAACCACACACAGGCGTCATTCCAGAGCCAAACCTTTCTCCTTGTTCTCCTTGGCCTTCCTTTTCTTGATGAGAGCAGCCATGGGGTCTCCTTCCCTCTCCTGCTCCCTCAGCATTCGATCCAGGTCCTGGTCATCAATGTAACGGGCCAAGGGCTTCTGCATCTCCTTGATTGCATCCTCCACGTTCTGCTGCTGCTGCCTCTCCTGTGCCAGCCTGGAAAACACCGAGTGTCACCCAAACCCCAGCCATCGTTCCCTGGGACTTGTTCAGTTTGCAGGATGGGTCACACCCCTGAACTCCCACTGCCTGTGCAGCATTCCCAATGCACCTCCAGCAAAAGTGGGGTTTTAAGACACGTGGAACAAGCGCTGGTCCCAGGCTCGACCTCAGAATGAAGTGAAATGCAACACCACCAGTCTGGCAGCAGATCCAAGCTAAAACCAGGAGATGGGAGGCCCAAGGACTGTGCTTAGGAGCCCCTTACTCACCCTTTTCCCCACTTGGCATATTGCTCTTCTCTCTTGGACTCTGCCTCAGCCTTCAGCCTCTGCTCCAGCTGCTCCTGGGCCAGGTTCCTCTTGCGGCCGGACTTGTCTCGGAACACGGTCTGAGCGTTCCGGGATTCCTCTGGGGGGGACAGATGCCTCAAGTCACACCTTTTGGAACATTTTATCGCCTCCAGACAATTCAATTACTCTAACTGTGACTTTCCTTTTGCTTGTCCTAGTCTCTCAAAGAGCCTGTCACCCACAGCCAGGCAGGATCTCAGTTTGTGCTTTTTCCTGCTGCCCCTCACAGATCCTGAGCTCTCTGATTATCCATCAGCTCCTTCGGACTGGCAGAGGAAAAGCCTTTCACACTCCCTGTGATTTCCCTGGCATTGCTCTGAAATCCCCACATGGAACAGTGACCCTGGCCAAGGCTGCCAGCAGCAGGCCCAGCTGCAGCTCCACAGGGATGCTCCCCACCAGCATCCCAGCACCAGAGCCTGACAGAGCAGAGGAGGAGAAGGGGAGCTGGGGCTCGGGCCATGTTCCCACATTCCCACCTTCCAGGTGCTTGGTGCTCCGCTCGTGCTTCTGGAGCTCCTGCTTCTCCCTCCGCAGCACGTCAGCCGACACCAGCCCAGCTTTGGCCCCAGATGACATCGTGTTAGCCTGGAGAGCACACACACCCCACATTTACAGCTGGCTGAGAGAGGGGCAGGCAGCCAAGGCAGAACGAGGGGTGACCCAAACCACGGGGACAGGGCAGGGACAGCCCTGTTAGAGCCACTCATACAAAAACTTCCCCCATTTGTCAGTCACTGGACTTCCACAGCTGGAAGGGAAAGAGGCCACGTTCACCTTCTTGGGAGAGCCCCTGGTGTCCCGGCGATGTGGGGAACGCTCCGGGGGACTCCGTGACCTGTGCTGGTTCTTCCCGGCGGGCGAAGTCCGTCCTGGAGGAGACAAACAGAGAGTGAGGATTTGCTGATTCCCTCCGAGAGCATCACTCTCAGGGAACCACTGGGGACACGGCCCAGGCTGCAGCAGAGGCGTTCCAGGCTGGGTTAACTCTCATCCAGCTGCGAACAGCTAGAACGACAAGAGCCAGCTGTGCCTACAGGGACGGGCACCTGCCACTGCCAGCTGTGCCAGCGGAGCAGCAGCCCCCAGCGCTCACCTGTGGCAGCGTGGAACAGAACCAGGGAATCCCCAGGGCACGGGGGTCACAGTGTGTGACACCCACCTTTCGTTCGGCTCTTCTTCCCACTCGGGGACCCCGGCTTCTCTCTCGGAGGTGACGAATCCTGACGCTGCCGCCGGGGAGGGGACGGGTCAGGGGTGTCGTGACGCCGTCTCCTGGGAGGGGATGGATCCGGGGTGTCCTGACGCCGTCTCCTGGGAGGGGATGGATCTGGGGTGTCCTGACGCCGTCTCCTGGGAGGGGATGGATCTGGGGTGTC
>VXBT01000669.1:818836-892153 GCA_013400235.1 Oriolus oriolus
GGGTGCTCAGGGTGGCAGGAGCCGGTTGCTGCTTCCACAGGCTCCTGCAAATTCAGTGCCGCCGTTCTCCAGCGCCCGGTATGGGGCTGAGCCCGGCTGCACCTCGGGCAGAGCTGGGCTCAGTACAGGGCGAGCCCAGGGCACCCCTCATCAGTTCCCTGTCCCCCCACTCCCTCTGGGTCCCCCAGTACCCCCAGTTCAGAGCACCCCTTGCCCCCTCCAGCATCCACTGCAAAGACTGAGCGAGCTCCAATAACTTAGGTCAAGTTTATTTGACAAAAGGGAGGCAAAGCTGAGAGCGACGCCGGGTCGGGGAGGGAATTCTAGGGGAGGAGGGGGTCTCCGGGGAGGACACCCTAGGGCTGGGCTGGCCCGGGGCTCCTGCAGCCTGTCCCCAGAGTCCCCTGAGGAGAAGCACCCGGGGCAGGGCAGGGAGCACCCGGGGCGGCTGCGGAGCGGGGCTGGGGTCAGTCCCTGGCCGCGCCGGCCGGCGGCTCAGGCCACAGCCTTCTGGAGCTCGTCCAGCAAGCTGATGAAACGGGCCTTGAGGGTCTCGGTGTAGGGGGTGAGGCGCTCCTTGAAGTCCTGCACCAGGGGCGTCATCCTCTCACGCAGGTTGCTGAGATGCTCCACCACCTTGGCCTGGTATTCAGCGGCCTGGGGGAAGCCCTTCTCCCGGATCTCCTCCAGCTTCTGGCTCAGCTTCTGCCGCAGCTCATCGCTGAAGGGGGCCACGTTCTTGCGCAGCTCCTCGACGTGCTCGCGCAGACGGTCCCGCGCCTCCTCGGCCACCGGGGTCAGCTTCTGCTGCAGCAGCTCCACCTTCTGCTTGCTGAGCTCCTTCAGCTCCTGGGCGAGGGGTGCCAGGCGCTGGCGGTACTGCTCCAGATCCTCCGTCCACTTGGCAGAGAACTGGTCCAGGAAGGGCTTGATCTTCTCATTCACCTCCTCCAGGTCCTTGGTCAGCTCCCGGCGCAGGGCCTCGGTGTCTTTCAGCCACATCTCCCGCACCTCCTTGTAGAAGGGGGCCACGTCTTCTCTCAGCTTGGCGGCGGCTGCGCCCAGCGTGTCCAGGTTCTCACTCAGCTTCAGGCTGCGGGAGGGGAGGGAGGTCACGCACGGTGCCCGGGGCTCCCCGCCAGCCCCCCGCCACACACCTCCCACTTACTCCAGCTGTTTGCCCACGGCGGAGGCCTCGAACTGGGCAATGGCTTCCTTGCCGCTGGCCTTCACTGTCTCCAGGTACACATCGACCATGTCCTTGAGGCGATCCAGGGGTGCCTGGGGCTCATCGTGCTGCCAGAAGGAGCGGGCCTGGGCGCCTGCGGAGAGAGCCGGGTGTGCTCAGGACGCACCGCCCGGGGACGGCTCCAGCCCTGCCGGGGACCTGCCCGGCTCGGGAGGGGACCAGGGAGCCCCTCGGCTTCAGCCCGACTTGCAAAGCGCTTCGGAAACCGGCGGCTTCCAGCAGCGCTCGCGTCGGGCTCAGCCGTCCCGTCCGTCCCGGGCTGCTCCATCCCGCGGGGATCCGCAGCCGCTGCGGCCGCAGCCCCGTCCGGACCTACCCGCCAGGCAGAGCAAGGCGAGGGTCAACACCACGGCTCTCATCTTCGCGCCGGACCTGCGGGCAGAGCAAGAGAGTTGGGCGCGGGGAGCCCCGGCAGATCCAGCCCCGGCGGGGGCTGAGCCCCAGCCCGGCTCGAGGGGTCCCCGCCGGGGCCGCGGGCGAGGGGCGCCGCTCTGTCCCTGCGGGTCCCGCGGAGCAGCCCGGGCTCTTACCAGCTCTCTCTGCCGCTGCTGCTCGTCCCGTCTGAGCGGCCGGGGCTCCGCCGCCGCTATTTATGCCGGAGGGGCAGTTCCGCGGAGATAAGCCAGCGCGGCGGCCCCGGAACGCGCTCCCGGCGGGGATGTGGCGCGCAGGGGTCAAGGATCGCGCAGCGCGGGCGAGGAGTGCGGGCTTGGCAGGGGCGGCGAGCAAACAGGAGCTCCCCGCGGGACGCGCCTCGCCGGCCAAGGAGCTGTTTACGCTCCCGCTGACCCAGATTCCCGCTGGCCCCGCGGCCTTGCCGGGGCCCCTCGCAGCCCCCAGGGATTGGCCGCCGGCCCGGGGACAAGGTTTATTCCCGCAGGGATTTGGCCGGCCGTACCCGGACCCCTCACCTCGGCCGCGGGTCTGTGCCCCGTCCTTCACCGGGCCGCTCACGTCTCCCCCTTCTCCCGCTGTATCCCCAACTCAAGAGGTCCCGGGAGCTGTGCCCCTGCCCGCCCATGCCAGCCCTCGCTGGGGATCTGGGCAAAGCGAAGGCTCAGCTCAGAGCAGGCACCAGCACTGGCACGGCCACCCCAAAACGCCCCTCAGCCCGAGCCAACCCCAGGTGCTTCCCTGTCCCGTTGCCACCAAGCCCAGGGATCCACAGGAATCAAGCGCACAGGGCTGAGCCCGGCCTGGCAAGGGGAGAGAGGGGCCAGGGAGAGAGGGGCCATGTCCCCAGACGAGGCTGCGGGGAGTGTGCAGGGCTGGCAATGCCAGGGGCAGCTGCTACAGAGGAATGATGCTCCTGAGGGGCACCGGCTCCCTGCAGCCCCAGCCCGTGCCAGCTCACTGGGCACCTCACGGGCGTGGCACAGGTACTGCCACCCCATGTGCTGCAGGGTGCTGGAGGCACAGGCACAGCTCCCTGCGCCTCCCAGACTCTGCCCACAGCTGGAAAAGCCCCACTGCAGCAGATGCCCGGGCAGGGTCTGATCTGCAGCACTGCAGCTCTCCACAGCCGCAGGGCGAGCGGGGCTCCGCTGGGCTCCGGCTGCAGGGGGGCTGCAAGTGCCAGGGGGGCTTTGGGAAACACAACCAGGGGGGCTGCGAGTGTCGTGGGGGCTTTGGGAAACACAACCGGGGGGGCTGCTGGAGCCCAAGGGAAGTGACAGCCCCAGGGATGGACTGGGGACACAGCAGCTGCCACCCCTTGAACTGTGGCGTTGAGCAACAAGGCAAACAAGAGCCCAGGGAAGATCATAATCATGGTTTTATTTGTTATGATCCCACTGTCCAACTAATTGACTAGTTGCAAGTGACCCACAAAAAAATGGACTGAAGATTTACTGAAACGTTTTTTTTTTCCTGTTCATTTTTAGTCCAACATAAATGAGGAAGAAAAAAAAAATACTTCTGACATTTCCAAAAAACAGAAATAATAGCAAAGTATATTAATATACATTCAACATATACTGCGCGTATTGATTACTACAATACAAAGCCATGATAAAAAAAGTGTGGTACTGCGGATGGCACGGTGACGCGGCCCTGCGGGGCGGCTGCTGCGGGGGGGGCCGGCAACTCTCCCAGGATACAGTGTCATGTAAACAAAAGGAAAACGAACCAAAGGGACAGAGCAAAAGGCTTTCAGCGCGTCCCACCCTTCCCGCTCGATCCGGCGGGCTCCCCACACCCCCGAGCCCGCAGTGCACGGCCGGGCTGCGGAGCTCCCCTCCTCTCCGATTTTCGGGGTCGCAGAGCCGCCAGCGTTGTTCTCCCGGAGAAGGGGAGGCCGGGAAGAGGCACGGGGTAAGGATAGCAAAGTCACCTCTGCCGTGCTGGTTTCACACTTCCTTCTGTGCAAAGTCAGGAGGGCTGGGTTTGATGTTTCCTTTAGTTTTAAAAAATATTCCAGAAAAATGTCAGTAAGGAGGATCTGAGCTGGAGCTTGTCAAGTCCCAAAGGCAAGGGTGACAGCACGCGCTCCTGAGCCCCAGCGGGGGGGACCTCCCGCTCTATCCACCACGGAAAGGATGGAAAAGGGACATAGAAGAGACCTCTGCACATCCCGACTGTATAAGGAGAATTACCACTGTCGCCACTGGCACGAGAGAAAACCAGTCACAAGTACAATGTTGTTAAAAGAAATAAAATACTTTGAACAAAAGGTGCAAGTCACAATTCATATAGAACAGAATCTAGTTAAAAATTTCTCTCAAACAGAAATTCCTTTTGCCTTTTATTAATAACAATAATAATAAAACAACATTTACCAAAAAAACAATTCCTACGTGATCAGGAGGAAAAGCGAAGGAAACAAAGAAAAATCCGTCTGCCCTACATTAGCCAGGAAAAGAAAAAACCCCAAGTCGTGGCGGATTTGGAAAGAAAAGGAAAGGGAGGGCAGGGCAGGGGTGATCCTGTCAGCACCCCGACACACGAGAGGGAACAGAGCAGACAGAGGTGAGACAAGAAGTGGATTGCACCGGGTGGGGAGGGCCCCCGCCAGCGCTGCCAGGCCCGGACCCCGCAGTGCAGCGGGACAGAGTGGAGGGAGAGCGTGGCCTCCATCCAGGAGCGGCTCCAGTCCCCTCAGACCTGCTCAGGGCAGGCTCCAGGGAGGCTCAGCCCGGCGTGGGGCCCCGGGCCGGGCCAGCCCCCAGAGCGGCCCCGGTGCCGAGGCCGATCCTCCGCGTCGGGCTCGGGGCTCTGGGTGTAGCTGGAGTTACAGGCAAGTGTGGCAGAAATTAAAGAACCCAAAGGAACGACACACTGGATGAAGTGAGGATGAGGAAAGGGGCCATGGTATTCCAGTTAGTCAGAAATACTACGGCAATTTGGCGCAATGCTGCTAGATACTGTTGGTTTAAAATGGACCTTTTCATTTCAAAGCTGTACACAAACCCTGCAAGAGAGAGAAACGGGGATGTTAGGGGACACCAGAATGGCACATCTCCTCCCACAGCCCTCCAGCACTGCATTCCCAGGCCATTCCTGACCCTGCCCCAGGAGAGAGATCCAGCCAAGCAGAGCGGGTCTGAGAGCAGCACAAGCCTGGAAGGAGGCATGCTGTCCCTGGGCAAAGGGGGGGACAGCAAACAGCCCCAGCACAGGAGCTCCGAGCTGATGGTCCCAACCCCAGCACTGGAGCAATGAGCAGGGAAGGAGAGCCATGGAAGTGAGGCCGTCGAGGCAGCCCGAGGTGTGGTGTGGAGAGAGACAGACAGACGGACACTCACTCCCTCCTGGTTACACCCCCGCCTGCTCCATCCCAAAGGGCACCTCCGGGTGCTTGTAGCTCAGCAGGACGTCCGTGATACACGTCGAGGGGTAGCAGGAGGTGTTGAGGTGCTGGCTGCCATCGCCCAGGTTCGGGTGCTCTTGACCTTCCAGACTCTCCCCGCATTCTGTAAGGGCAAAGATGTGACTTGGCACCTCTCTCTGCGACTCAGCTCCCCGAGGAGCCACCCACATCCCCCCGTGCCACAGGGGCAGCCCCAGCGCTCACCCTCGCCGTCCCTGTCGCGCAGCTGCTGACTGGCCATCAGCGACGACTGGCTGAGCACGGCGTCGGACATCCGAGCAGAGCTGAGTGCTTTTCCTGCCATCAAACTCATTCCAGGCAAGTTATCCAACTGCACCTGTGGAGACAGCAGGACACACCTCAAGGGGAGCTCAGGAGAGGATCCTGCTGTTCCCCATCTGCCCACGGACAGGGTGCCCAGGGAGCTTCTGCAAACCTTCAGTGAGGGTTTGGAAGGACAAGAACTGTGCACCAAGTGTCCCCTCAACAGGATAATGGACTGAGCAGCCCAAATCCCTCTGAACTAACCGAATCACAGCATAGCTGGGATTGGAAGGGAGCTCTGGAGATCACCCAGTCCAAACCCCTGCCAAGGCAGGGACACCTGGAGCAGGTGACAGAGAAACACATCCGGGTGGTTTTGGGATGTCTCCAGAGAGGGAGACTCCAGGCCCTCCCTGGGCAGCTGTTCCAGGGCTCTGCCACCCTCCATGGAAAGTTCTTCCTCATGCTGAGGTGGAATTTGTTGTTTTAGTTTCTGGCCATTGCTCCTTGTGCTGTCACCAGGCACCACTGACCCAGTGACGCTGCCATTCTCCTCCACAGCAGAGGGGAGCTGTAGCAAAGCACACATCAAGATTTGGGCAGGACAGTTCCCAGCACCCCAAAGCCCACAGGGAGCAGAGCACCGAGGTCTGGGCTACCATGACCAGCTCCTTCCCAGCACGGCAGGACCCACAGCTGGGCTGGGTGAGCCTGCAGAGCCCTGTGTGGCCAGAGCCAGGCCAGGCTGTTTCACGGGAGGGACCCGGGAGGCAAAGGCACCTACGTAGGCATCATCACTGTTCTGGATGGTGTGATGTCTCTGCAGGGTGCGGGGCCGCGGGTGCTCGCTGGACGAGGGGCGCACGGGGTAGCCCAGGCCGTTGTGGTCAGGCACCTGCATGGCTTGGCCTGGGGAGCTCCTGTCCATGCAGTTCCCTACAATGGACTCTTGAAAACCAGACAGGACAGAAAAAGGACAGGTTAGTACAAGGAACCTGCAGCTCCCAGGCACGCGTGCCGCTGCAGAACTGAGATGTCACGCCACGCACAAACGCTCCTCGCTGGCAGAACAAGGACAGGACCCCCAGCTGCTCTGGTGGGAGCGGGGCAGCACCAGTGCCCCCAGTTGCACTCACACAGGCTTCTCCCTCCAGCATTAATATCCCAAAAGATCCCAATGCTAGCTGCCTCCCATCAGGTCTAAAAAAGCAGCCTAAAGCTGGAGGCACTGGGGCAGGAGCACAGGAACCAGACCCTTTCCCACTTCTGCCTTCCCCTCGAGCCCAAGCTCGACCCCCACCCTGCCCACATCGTTACACAAGAGCTGGGGGAGCCTCCACCACGGGATGCCTCCAGCAGGGCCCCTTGGCAATTGTAAGCAACATAATCCTGCTGGAAGAGCTAGCCAGGATGTTCACTTTTATCAGATGACTTCTCCCTGCCCTCCCACAATCTGGCTGCCGGAGCACACGAGTGTTCTGCCTGGCAAAGTCCATCTGCGCTGCAAACTCTTGTGACTGAGGGCAAAGGCCACATTCCTATCAGGCAAAGCCTCTCGTCATCAAGTACACGATGTTTTGGATAAAGGCCTGGGCCATGGAGGAGCCTGTCACCGGGGCTGGGCTCGCTGAGCGCGGACCCCGCCGAGCACAAACACCCGCCGCGGCTGCGAGCGCTGGGGAGCTGCCCCGGGGTGACACAGCTGCAGGTACATCCCCCCGAGAGCCAGAGCTTTCCCAGGGCCCTGGCCAGTGGGAAGTGATGTCCTGCTGTGCTGGGACACCGCACGGCCCAGCTGGCACTGCAACTGCCACAAAACTGCTCCCCGAAGAGATCTCACAGAATCCTTGAACATCCCCAGTTGGAAGGGACCCACGAGGATCATCCAAGTCCAACTCCTGGCCCTGCACAGGGCAGTTCCAAAATCTGTCCACAAATTTAGCATAATCCAAGTGAGACCACATCCCATGCAGGCAGGTGAGCACGGATGGATAGCACAGCTAGGACACTGCTCCCCGTGCCCTTCCTCCACCAGGAATGTGGCATTCCTGCCGGAGCCCTGTCCCAGGGCAGTCGGAGATGCAGCCTCCCCCTTCCTTTGCACAACCATGGGGTTACGTGCGGTTACCAGTCAGCTTTCCCGGAAAAGCGAGAAGGAAAACATGAGGTAACAGATGTTAGCGGATCAGTGCCACCCACACACTGCTTGGGATGCTGCTCCAACTGTGGGAACAGTGGTTGGGGCCAGCAGCCTGCTGCTCCAGCTCCACAAACAGTCCCGGCCCCAGTCCCTGCGCTGCGGGTGACGAGTTCCCTCAGCCTGGAAGAGCCAAAACACAGCTGCTTCCCAATGCCAGCACTGCACCTCTGGGGATGCTGCTCTGGACCAAGGGACAGCCAGCCCGCACTCACACCCCCAGCCCTGCAGAGGAGAGCCTTTCATCCCCACAGCCTTTGTGTGGCTGCGGCATGTGACGCTGGCACGGCCCCTCCGCGCCGAGCCCAGGCAGGTTTCCCACGGGCAGCGCTCCCAGCTGGGGCGGCTACGTTGGAGCAAAACTGGAGCAGGGCCGTTCACTGGCAGTTCAGTCACATCCCAAACACATTTGGTCAGCTCTCAATGTCCCCAGCTGCCATCCCTGGCAGATGCTCCACAGGCATCCAGAGCTGTGTGATTGGCGTCAGCACGCGCCCTTGGAAGCGCAGACGCTCCTGGGCCACTGGGAAGTTACACTGCTCCAGGGAAAACACATCTGGGGAGCTGGGGCAGGGAGAGAAGATACCCCTCAAACTGCATCCTCATTACACAGTCTAGGGAAAACAGGGCGAAAAGCCTGGGATGTAGGATTTGGTGTAGGCCAATAGTGGGAAAACTGAGTGATGTAGGATTTGGTGTAGGCCAATAGTGGGAAAACTGAGTGATGTAGGATTTGGTGTAGGTCAGTAGCGGGAAAGCCCAGGGGGCAAGATTTGCTGTAGGTAAGGGTACCTGGGAAGCTTTGAGGTGACTATGCCTGGACCCGAAGCAGCGCAGGCCTGAGTCCAAGTGGGTTATGGAGGCCATAAGGAAAATGGTACAAGCAGTTGCATCCCAGGACATTGTTTACTACAAACAGCCCTGTCAGAAGGGCTTACTCAAGCCTATTTGTAAACATTTATTTGCTTTTACTCATTTACAAGGCCTTGCAGTCTAAAGTCCTTCTCCCTTGTGTAACCAGTCCCCGCACCAGCAGCGCGGGGGCCAAGATTTGGCTTCTGACTTCACCAAACCTCACTGTCCATCTAACGGGCTACAGCAACGAGATTCAGGCTCATGATTTTGTACCAAACGCCCCTCCAGAGCTTCCAACCCCCACTGAGCCTGGGGCGACTCCCCCCACTCCAAGCACAGCAGGGAAGTGGAGCTCTGAGAGCAAACACATTGGGAATTCAGAATTTAGGAGGGTTTCAGCACAGCCCTGCCTTGTCCCTGCCCCCCGCCCACGCTCTGGGGGGTCAGGGCTTGGCAGCCCCGCTCAGCCCTCCGAGCCAGCCTGTTCCAGCCCGGTACTTTCCCAACAAACCCGTGCTGTGTCCCTGAACAAAGCTGGGCCTCCTGTGCCCTGGACACAGCTCCTCCGCAATAGGGCCCCCAGTGCCAAGGGCGAGCGGGTGGCTCCAGCCCAGCACCCCGAGTCCTGCAGGGAATACTGATCCACCCACTCAGCCTCTCCTCAAAGCCCTCTTAGCGAGGGGCTCGGAGGGTGTTTTTCCTGCAGAAGAGCCTGTAATTACAGCTCAGGCAGGAATTCTCTGACAGCGCAGTGCTGCCAGAGCAGCCACCGAGGAGCAAAGGCGCAGCTGCTTCCAAGGAGCAGGAAAGGTCTTAAGAACCTAATGGCAAGTTTAAACTCACTCTCTCCAGAATCCACCCTTCCCAGCTCAAGCAGGGATAGAATCCTGCTGCTGCTGCTGCTTCCCAAAGTGCCAGAGAGGCTGCAAGGTCGCTGGAGCCACAGGACACTGACCAACACTGTTGCTGCATGTGTTTGTGGGAGCTGTAGCAGTGCCTGGACTCGCGGGTCTGTGCTTAAGAGCAGGAATAAATGGATACACTGCCATAGCTGGGGTGTGCTGGCAGCTGAGCTGCTCTTATCCCGTGTTTACAGGGGATGGGGAACATCACCAACAAGAATAAATCTGTGGCCACCATGCAGCCTCCCTGAAAAGATGGCAGCAAGCTGGGCCCTGGTCTTTACCTGCCTGCAGAAGTAGGTCAAATTCCCAAGGGAAGCAGCCCATCGGGCTCCTTCCTTACTCAACCCTGTTTATTACAGAGGTCGTGCCTACAATTTACTTCAGGCCACAAAAGCCAGAAAGAATCTCGGTAATTCCGTGCTATGTAAAATATGTCAGGAAACCCTTGGTGTGCCGGGTGGGACGGTGTCCTGGGCAGGAATGCGAGTGGCTGGCACGGACGGACGGACACCCGGCCTGCACGGGCAGCAGGGAGCCTTACCTCTGCTGGGCACCTTATTCCTGAATCCGGGCGCGGGCTGGTGCCGGTACTGGTGCGTTCCCAGCTCCTGCGCGGGATTAGCAGTTCCTAGCAAAGATTCGGGGTCCCCGTGCCCTCCTGCGTTTACAAGCAGAGGGGTCTCGTGGCAACCTTTGGTCAATGTGTTTGAACTCTTACTGTCAGGAAAGCTGTCCCTGTTTCCCTCGCAGGCGCAGTCCTCCTCCATGCTCTCCGAGTGGAACAGGGCTGGCTGGTGCCCGTATCCCTGCGGCGGTGGCACGGATGCAGGGACCTGCTGGATACATTCTTGCGCCCTGATTTTTAAGAGATGTTGGGGGCTGTTCTGGGGGTGGTACGTGTCAGCACTCTGATAAGGCAAAGACAACGACTGGCGCTCCGAGAGGTTCTGTCCCATGCTGGTGCCCATATTCCCAGCATCCCCTTGACTCATATGCCTGAACAACTCTTGGAAATCTTGCTGCTGCTGCTGCTGCTGCCGCCGTTTGATGAGCTGTGCAAATTCTGCCTGGGGCAGCCGCATGTCCGTGTGCCCCGTGAGCGAGTGCCGGGGGGAAAGCAGTCCCTGGAGGATGTGCGGTACCTGCTGGTGTCGGCTGTAGTCGGGAGGTGTCGGGGACAACAGTGCCTGCTGTAGTGCCGATGCTGTGTAGTGCTGCTGCTGCTGCTGATGTGCGTTTGGAGGGAAACTGGGGTACTGGTCGAGCTGCGGGACCTTCAGAGCTTGCTGGGCTGCAGGGAACCCGACCCCTCCCGACGGGCTGTAGTTGCTGGGGGAGACGCGGGGCTGCTCCGGGAACAGGTGGGGGTGTAAGTGCACCTGGTCGTAGTTGGCGGGGGGATACCTGCTCACGTTCAGACTGCAAGGACAAGGAAAAGGACAAGTGACCACACTGCTCAGCGAGAGCCAGAGCTGCTCCTGCACGGGAGGGCTTCCCCAGGCACGTGGGACGGCAGCCCTGGCCCGGCTCAGCAGCTCCTTCCCAGGGACAGGGAGGGAGCAAGCGCAACCCAGACCGGCAAGGACACCACGTCGCATCCCGAGATTCCCCCTCCCTCCTCTGGGCAGCGCTCCCCCGAGCCGGGAGCGGGCAGGGAGGGGCCCTTACCTGTGCGACTCGGCGCTGTCGGCGCTGAGCTGCTTGGACAGCTGCCGGTGGCCGTAGCTCAGGGAGGCCATCAGGTTGGCGCGGTGCTGCATCTGGATCTGGCTGGCGCTGGGGCTCAGGGACATGCCCCGCGCGTGGGACGCCAGGCCCTGGCCGCCCACGGAGGCCCCGGGCAGGAGGCTGCTGCCCACCATGTCGCCGGGCTCCTGCACTTGGATGGTGACCTGCTGGGGCTGCGACTGCTGCTGCTGCAGGGCCAGGCACGTCAGCCCCATGGCCGGGGGAGGGGAGCAGTTACCCGACTGCGGGAAGATTGTGTTGTGGGATGGCATCCCTTGGAACTGGGACTGGGAGGCAGCACCTACAAGGAACAAACACCCTCAGCACCCCTGCCAGCCCAGGGCGAGGCTCGGGAGCGAGATCTGCTCCGTTCCCCAAAGTGCTGGACAGGGCTGGGATTAGCCTGGTCTAGTGAAAGGCGTCCCTGCCCGTAGCAGGGGGCTGGAAAGGGATGATCTCCAAGGTCCCTTCCAACCCAAACCAGCCTATGATGCTATGATTCACTCCATGACGCTGGGCTAGGCTGGGAGCCCAGTACGTGCCCGTATGGGTGCTCTGTCATGCTGTGCCAGCGTGCAAAGGTCACAGCCAGAGCCCCTTGCACCAAAACAGAAACTCTGCGGAGCTGACGGTGGTTTGCATAAACCCGAGAATATCAGCCCTTCCTCCCCACCCCCGGGAGCGGTAAGTAAGGATCTTGTGACAAGGAACCCAACAGCACATTCCAGCTGGCAGCTCCTCGCGAGCTCTCGATAACACCAGCCCTTGCTGCCAGATGGAGAATCTTTTACATCATCAGCAAACTGTGCAGGGCCTGGGCTGGCGAGGGGACAGAGCCCAGGCACCCCCACGCTGCTTCCTCAGGGTTTGATGGGATCACACAGCCCTGCCCAGCTCCCAGAACTGCTTACCATGGGGCTGGAGCACGCTGCTGCTCACGGGGGGTGGGCTGCTGTTGGGTTGCCTGAAGAGATGGTTGTTGGGGTGGTTCGGGGGCGGGCTGGATGGCTGGATCCGTAACCTACGCAGGGAAACAAGCACCTTCTCACCATGCCTGCTCCCTGTCAAGATGCTGTCTCAGCTGTGAGAACTGATGCCAAACGCTCTGTGTCTTGTTCAAAATAAACACCATAAAGCCCTTGCTGGGGATCCCAAGGTCTCTGCAGCTTGGCTTCTCTTCCGAGAGCCACCTCACTTGTCCAAGTCACACAGGGAGGGAGCATGACCTGTGGTGACTACCACAGAAACCTGGGGACAAGGACACTGCAGGCTCACCCCCTGACTCACTGCACCCTGCTCTCCCTTCCCATAACTCAGCCTGCCTCACCTACAAGTCAGGGTGCTGAGGGCGAGGAGGCTGAGCTCACCAAGGGCCTGGAGAGGTGTGAGACACCCAAGGAAGCCTGAGAGAGCCTGGCTGCTGAAGTGGCATCTTCAAGCCACTCAAAAGGCAGGACTGTCAACCCTCTGCTCAAAGCAGGTCTGTGCCTTTGATTCACATTTCTCTGCTTCTAAAGTCCTTCAGACAGAATCCAGCTCAAAGGACCAGGCACATCCACCTGAGCACTGGCTGACTCCATAAACCTCCAACTCAGCCTGGCCTCTCCTGAGTGCGTCAGCTCATCCCTGGGCTTCAGGAAGAGTAAAACCCAGAGCTGTCCTAAAGCCATTTCTTTACCTCTGAAGCTGGTGAGTGAGCAGAGCTGGCTGGTTTTCACATGGAGCTTGCAAGGGTGGAGATGGCTGGGGAGGCCGGATACAGTCCTGAACCAGGCACCACAAGAAAACAAGAAGTGTTTGCAGTCAATGTCTCAGTCAGTAAATTTAGAAACGCTGCTGGGTGAAGCAGGACATATCCAGATTCACCGAGTGTCAGTCCCTGACTGCAGCCCTGGCTACCACAGCTACCACAGCAGCTGTGCAAACATCTCTGCTGAAATCCTTCAGCCTTCCCGCTACAGCAAGCCCAGCAAACTCCCCTCCCTCAATCCCCCCGGGGCCTGCTCACGAGTTGCATCTGCAGCAACACAGGAAAACAGAGCTAAGCCTTCAGCAGCTCTGGCTCGGGCTCCACTACCTGAATCTGCTGATGAAGAATCTGATGGTGCTGCTCCTGCTGGTACAACATGTGCTGCTGCTGCGTCTTCTCCAGCGTCCTCTCGTCCATGTGCCCGCCGTACATCTTCTGGAGCTGCTCACACTCCTGCAGGGAACCCAGCGCTCCCATAACTGACCCTCCGGTGCACAGCACCCCGCTGCGCGCGGAATGCCGCGCTCTGCAGCACCCCCTCTGAGAAAAGCTGGCAAAGAAAGCCCAATCCACTTCCTTTGACAGAATCAGGTGTGCAGTGACATGGCAAAAAGCCAGGAAAGCAAGGGGTGCACGTGACACCGAGCTGGCACCGTTGTGTCCCTTTAACGCAGGCAGCAAGCTCTGGAAATGACACTTAAAGGTGAGGAGAGCATCTCACTTGTGCCGTGCTGCAAGGGGAAAGTTCTGTCCTGGGGCCAAGTCCTGCTCCAGCCGTTGGCAAGGCGTGCCTGGCTGTGCAGGGAATATCCCACAATACACTCCAAACTCTGGTGGCAGGAGCTGCCCTTTCCCGGGACACCCTGGAACAGCCCCAAAACTGCTGCCAGAGGAAATGCGGGAGAGCAGGAGCTGCAGCCTGACAGTGCCGGGGGGCCCTGCAGGGACAGGCAGGACACCCGTGGGTGGGCACAGCAGGATGGTTCTCCCCAGAAAAGAGGGGGCAGGAATCCCCCCAGGTCCCCAGCTGCAGGTGAACAGCTCGTACACCCAGAGGACACTCAGGGCTTGCTGCAGTCACACAGAGCGGGAACAAACCCTCAGCTGCAAAGTCCCCACTGTGTCCCTCAGCCTTTTGTGTGAAGATTCCACTTTTGCTTCCTGAAGCAGTAAGACCAAGGCAATCAGAATTCCTCGTGGAGGCTGTTTTGAGGACCCCCACCCCTGTCTCACCTGCTGAAGCTGTTTGATGCTGCTGTTATTGCCCATCTTCTCCAGGTGGGCTTTGAAAGCCTGGATGCTGGCAGCCCCGTCGGAGAAGCGCCGGACCGGGGAGAAGCGCTCGGTGGGGAGGTGCAGAGTGTTGGAATCCTTGTAAATAGAGCTGAACACAGGGGGAAGGGGGTTAGTGACGTGACACCAGCCAGAAAACAAACTCCAGTACAGACATTCTATCTGCACCAGCCTCCCAGCGGCTTGGATGCTCCACACTGGGCAATCAGAACGGGCACATCTGAACCAAGCTGTGCCCAAGGCACCACAAGCACTTCCCCTTCACAATGAGGTTTCTTTGCCATCAGAGGGAGCCAGATTTTTTTCAGGAGCTGTTTTCTCCCAAAGTTGGGGCTCCCCATTATCCCTGCCCTGCCACTGGGTGCCACCTGTGTTATCAGGAGCAGAGATAACCTGGCATACACCCATCACAACGTGCCTCACAACAAACAGCTGGGGCTCTCTGCCTGCCCTCATGGCTTCTGGGCAGGTGCTATCAGTGGAACCCGGTTTCTGTGCAAATCATAGAATCACAGAATGGTTTGGGCTGGCAGGGACACCTTCCACTATCCCAGGGTGCTCCAAGCCCTGTCCAACCTGGCCTTGGACACTTCCAGGGATGGGACAGCCACAGCTGCTCTGGGCACCCTGTGCCAGGGCCTCATGACCCTCACAGGGAGGAATTTCTCCCATCACTAAAGGATTTCCTTTGTAAAATTCTGCAAACACAATTTCCAGAACCCAGCAAGCGACACTCGATGCACAGGCTCCAGCAGCAGCCTTTGTCTGTGAGAAGGTCATGGAGACGTGGTCTTTACAGCACCTCTGACACCAAACCCAGCAAGAGCCCACCTGGCTGCAGCTGGAGCGGTGCTGAGCTCCAAAGGTCACTCTGAGGGCCTGTTCCAGGCTCCCCTTGTCACAAGGTGACTGATGCTGGACCACTTCCAGCAGGCTGGGTTCAGTTGTGTCACTGTCTCTGCCCTAGCAGGGCATAGGTCAGTTTCCTTCCAAGGAAAGAGCTGTGCTCCTGCCTTTTGATGCCATCCCATCCATTATCCTGATCCATTTGTTCTCCTGTTGCATTGATGGAAAGCAGAAGCTACAGATAAAATCATGCTGAGGTTTTGAAACCCGTGTGGGCAAGGCGTAACACCTGCACTTCCCTGTACAGCTGCACTTCAATTCTGCTTTCAGATATTTAACGTGACAAAACCAGGGGCTATAAAAGAAGATACATTAGATGGCTTAAAATAGGTTAAGGGCTAAAATAAAACCCACCTACCATTCAATAATGTGGTTTATTTACACGGTGACTGCTAATTTCTGTGCCAGGTATGTCATGGACTCACTGTGGGACACTCTGTTTAGACCATGGTCAGATGAAATTTCCGTGATTTCACAGGAGAAACACAAAACAAGCTCACAGCACGTTACAACACCAGGAGTGGAACGAGCAGATACCACCCTGCTCATGATACAACAGCCTCAGGACTCCAGAGCCAAGAGACAGAGGTGACACCAGCGTTATTTACAGGGTAAGTGTGTTTAAAGTCTTGTAAAAATTCCGTTCCTGCTGTGCGTGAGGGACCCGGCTTACCTTTAGGATTTGCAGCAATCCTGAAAGCAGGACACAGCACATTCTGCTTGTTTTGCAAGCTGCACTCCTCTTCCTATCAACCTGTGGCCCTAGAAATTTTTCCCCTCCTGCTCTTCCCATCCCCCAGGCACCTCTGAGGGAGTAACTTGAGGGCAGAGAGGTGCTTATCTTGGTTTTCCGGAGCTCCAGCGTGGCACTAGCACTGTCTCAGTCTGCTCAGAGTTCACCTGTCCCTGCTGATTACATCAGTGCTCAGCTCAGCAGGTCTCTGGCTACAATAGAAAGGGCTTTGTCAAGCCTGCCAGTGTGCGCTGCCTGAGGGGCTGAACACCAGCACCAGCCTGGCCTGGCAGCCTCTGCTTTCCCAACAGGCAGCAAACTCCAGTGTGCAGCCGGTTTGCTCCCAGCACTTAGGGGTCAGAGCACTTTAAAGCATTTTTTAAGAGGGTATTTTTTTATTAAGAGGAATTTGAAGCTCCCCCTGTGGCATCAGCATCTCCGGTTGGCTGCTGTGACAAGGACTCTGTCACATTAACACCTCTCCATCAGCACTGTCCCTCCCACACATCCTGAGTGTGATGAGATCCAATCCAAAGGTTCCCTCTTTCCCAGACACTGTGATTTTTGATTTTCCCAACCCAGCTTCCTTTCCTCACATCACTCCTATCAAGGGCGAGAAATAAAATTACTCTCGAGGAGCTTTGCAAAGAGACTTTGCAGTCAGAACACACAACTCTGGTGCAGAACAGTGAGGGTTTTAAGCTCTGCTGTGGATGACTCTTGGTGCAATCTTTTGCCTGCATCTGCCTCCAAAAAGGTTGTGTAGCAAATCTGCTACCTTGATGCCTAGCATTACACAGGGAAAAGCTTTCCTCTAAAAAAAAAAAAAGCTTATTCCCAATTTTTCTGTGATGGCAGCCATTCCAGCAAATCATCTCCAGCCACAGAAGTGGGACTGGAGGGAAGAGCCAGCTGATTCCTGCTGGTCCCTGCAGGCAGGGAGCCCGTGCCAGAGCGATCAGACACCCTCTGCTCTGTGGGTCTGCTCTTTGTCCCTGTTCCTCCTCCTCCTCCTCACCCCTCCCTGCCAGCGGGATGTCCTCAGTGCTCCATTCCAGGCTGGGTTCCTGGCGCAAGCTGCCCGGCCGGCCGGTGCCGTTACTCACCGGTGCTGGTCGGGTCCCAGGTGTGGAGCCCAAGCCCGGGGTCGGAAGGACTGCTGTCCTAGCTGCCTCTGCAAGTCTGGAGGGATTTCAGCTGTAGGGTTGGTCATGGCCAGAGTGTGCCTTTTTGACCTATTTGCCAAGTATCTGCAACAAGCAGGAGCACATTTTATAAGAGACTGATGGGAGTACTCCGAAAACAGGGAGCGTTAGACAACCCAGAGAAAACGGGAAGGAAGAAGCTTGTGCAGTGCTCAGAACACGCCACGGACACGCTGCCCGTGCCTGTCACAGCACTGGCTCACCAGTGCTTGGGGGACAAGTGTGGTTTCAGCTGCTGGTGCTCCACTGCCAGCCTCGCAAGGAAAGAGCCGTTCGCTCTTCCGAGCAGGAAAGCCACGTTTCACCTCAAGGGGAATGCTGGTGTATCCCTTTGGGAATACCCAGGTGACCACCTGTCCTCAGCAGGGATTCATCCGCTAGAGCAGGTCTGCCTCTCTCTCCCAGCCCGGGGAGCCAAGGCAGAGATAACCCAGCAGGAGCCGGGCACAGAGAGGAGCCGCTGCTCCTGCCAGGGGAGCCTTCGCTCCTCAGACCGACCCTGGGACTCCTCGGCCCCGGCCAGCAGCGGCCACCTCGTCCCAGCAGGGGAAGGGTGCGAGGCAGGGCTGGGCCGAGGCAGGGCTGTGCCAGCCCGGTCCAAGTGCGCCATCTAGTCCCTGCTCCGCTCCGGGGAAGTCGGGAACGGCCCGGGATGCGCAGGGAACGCGAACCCGAGCAGCAAGAGGGTGCCTCCCTCTGGAGCCACCAGCACCAAGGCTGGGCTTGCCTCCCACACCAGAGCTGGGAGGCAACAGCTTAAACAAAAGCCCGCTCTGCCCTGGAAAAGAGCTGCAGGTCTCCTGCAAACCCCCCAAAGACTGGGGAGGGGGAACTCGGAGCGTCTGCTCCGGCGAGGATGTGAGGAAGGGCCAGGCAGTGCTGAGAGCTGCTGCCTGCCCTGCTGCTCCTGGCACAGCCGAGCCCAGGGCAGGGGGGCCGGCAGAGAGAGGGGTGAAACCCCTGCCCACGGCTGGCACCAGAACTGTGCCCGCTCAAGGCCGCCGGGATGAACGCCCGCGTGTGAACTCAACCCTTTCTGCTCCTGTGAACCAGCAGCGAGGCAGCTCTGGCAGCCAGCCAAGGACCACCAGGCCAGTGACACCTGCCAGTTCTCACCTTTGCTCTTCTCCCCTGCAACTGCCCCTGGGAAGCAGAAAGAGCAGCAAGCGAGACAGACTTGCCCAAACCCAGCCTCTCTTTGCTGCTGAAGCCACTTAAGCAGAAGAAGCAGGTTAACAGTGCCGTGGTGCCCCGCCAAAGCCCGTGCCATTAGCTGTTTAAGAATCATTTGATGCAGACAGGGAAAGTTTCCCAAAGAGCTTTACTGTTGTGGTTTGCTAAGATCGTTTTATTTCAGCCCTCCAGGGAACAATCCAATCACGAGCTCTAACAGCGTTTTGGGTGGAAGAAAGTTTCCCAAAGCTCAGAGGAGATGTGACTGTTCCCTGGAACAGAGAGAAGACTGCGCTCTGCTTTCAAGGTCAGATTAAGGAGGGCCAAAGCTGCTCGCTGGTGGCTGCAAACAGAGTTTTTGGGGCACTGTTCTGAGAAGCTAAATATTTGCATCTGTCCCTGATGTGAATGCTATTTACCCTTCTCCTCTGATGACTACTGACATGTCGCAACACAAGGGGGTGGAGAACAAGTTAACTCACAACCTGGATGGTGCTTTTTCAAGGCCATCTGGTGGAAGAAGAACATGTACTATGAAAGAACTAAGGGCAGCACTGCTGAGAGCAGCAAAGTGACCTCTGAGTCCAAGGGGACTTGGTTTGCAGTGGGATCTGAACATTTCAGTGCCTTGCAAAACACTGCACAGGGGTTTCAAAGTGTTTCCAGCTGAGCTAATGCTTTAAAGGCTCAACTGAAACCTTTAGGTTTAGAATAGTGAAAATCTGCCCAGGTAAGATGTCCAGGCATCCCCTTGCCAAGAATGAGATTTATCATAGCCAAGAAGACCACCTGCTGTCTGAGGTGCTGTCAGAGGACATTATAGGCCCTAAATTAAAATCTTTAATGGCTGTTGAGGCTATTATTGAGGCTACAAGTAGACTTCCTAGGCTGAGGTAGGCAAAAGGAGTCTCAGTGCACGGACTGTCACTGCTCACACCCACTGTTCCTCGGGAGCACTGAGAGGAGCAGAGCTGGCCAAGGCTCTGGAGCAGGATCTGCACCCATCCAGTGTCACCCTGCCTGCAACAACCCCCAGTCTGAACCCTTGTGAGCCCCCGAGGAGCCACTCCCTTACCCAGGTGATGATCTGTACATAGGGGGGATCCAGAAAGCTCTTCCAGTTTGAGGTAAGAAGCAGGAGCACCCACCACACGTAGTGCCCAGCTGGTTAGCAGAGAAGAAACTATGCAAAAGCTACTAAGAAAGTGTTAGCAAGGCCATGGTTAGTGTGTTCATGGACTGAGAAAGTACAAGCACATTCTACCCACTTCCTACAGTGTGTTTGGAGCAGACACAGAGAACAGAAGTTCCCAGCCTGAGAGCTAATAATGCTTTCCTTATCGGAGCAGACTATTTTAAGGCCTAATGCTAAAATTAGCAGCTAGAGGTACCCGTAATTCCAGCAAGCTCACTTTGTTTGAGGCATCAGAGTTGGATGTTTACTGCATGTCTTGATACAAAAGCTGCTGCACTGGCACCCAAGGCCACAGAGGAGATCCTCCCACCTCCAGCACTCAGCAGGGAGGGGAATCCCTCAGCACTCACTTGGCAGGTTAGTGTGGATTGCATGCTGGTGCACACTAAGCAAAGGAATTTAGCAGTTCCAAGAGTTTCTGGAGAACCTACTGCTCAATCAGCTACCCATTTCAGGGGAGTCCAGCTTTGCAAGCACCCAGTAGTGCCAGAGGAGTAACTGCCTACAGTATTCAACACCCACAGGAACAGGAGAAGTGTTGGGCCTTCGCTGTAAAATCAACACTGGTGCCCTGACGAGGTGGCTGTGTCTGAATCAGCTCTGGAACAGCCCAAGGTGAGCCTTGTGGAGGTAGGAAGGGCAAATGTTAACTGAGTGGGAGTTACCTCTGCACAGCTTCCTGATCCGGCTCCCCATCAGAGCTCTCCTCATCCACAGGGGTGACAGCTGGGACAGCCTGCGGAGAGAGAAGCCACAGCTCCAGAGGACACCCAGCACAGTCCCCCCCGCTCAGGGGACACCTGATCTTCCCAAACAAGCTTCCACAGGGGTGTGTGTTGGCTCCTCTGCAGCACCAAGGAAACCTGGCCAAGAACCCCTTCTAACATTCCTTCCCCAGTCCAACAGCCTGGGCAGGGCTGCTGCTACTCGGAGAATTCATTGATACAGACGCACCCAGGGAGTGAGAACACGCACGAACGCCCGAGATGGACACCTGAGTTTTCTCCGTGGGATCAGAGAAGGACAAAACCAACCATTAAAAAGCGCACAAACACTGTCGGTTCCAACGAGGAACACACAACCCCGCCTGCCAGCTCCAGGAGAGCGCAGCAAGCCCTGCGAGGGGAACGGGGAACCTTTGGCAGCGAGCAGGCACATCCCCGCAGCGCTGCGCCTGCTGCGACCTGGGCACAGCCACCTCTGCCTGCGGGAGGGGATATTTTTAAGCGCTCTGCCTTCCCTGTGCTACTCACTGGCGTCATGGTGACGAGCGGCGAGGGGCCCCGGGGCCGCTTGAGCAGCTGCTGCGCGTGCAGCTGGATGTTGGCCCCGCCGTCCGACGCGCGCCGGCCCAGCGGGCCCATCCCATTCAGCAGCTGCAGGGTGGGGGGCTGCAGCAGGGACTGCTCCTGCAACAACACACAGCACCGTTACCCGCCCCAGCCAGAGCCCAAGGTCACGCACCAGGAGATGGAGCCCTCTGGGCTTCAGGGATGTCACCAGCACCTCCGAGTGACGTGGGGCAGGCACAGGCAGCGTCAGTGGATGAGCAGGGTTTAACTCTGCAGCTCCCTGCACGCTGCTTTAGCCTGCAGCTCAAAGTCAGGCAGCACAGTCCTGTTTCTCCCTGGCCCGTTTATTAATTTCATATTGCACTGCTCTTTCACTCTTCAGCTTTTTCACAGAATCACAGAATGGTTTGGGTTGGAAAGGACCTTAAAGACTGTCTCATTCCAACCCCTGCCACGGGCAGGGATACCTTCCACTATCCCAGGTTGCTCAGAGCTCCATCCAGCCTGGCCTTGGACACTTCCAGGGATGGGGCAGCCACAGCTTCTCTGGGCAACCTGTTCCAGTGCCTCACCACAATAAAGAATATTTTCCTAACATTTGATCTAAACCTACTTTAGAGAACCAATTGGAATCGTATATAAAGAGAGGCTTATGGAGTCCAAGGAATGCCAAACAGAGCGAGCGAGTGTGAGCGCTCACACCTGGCAGGGCAGGGAGCACAGCAGGGATCACGGGCAGTACCTTGTACTCCAGCTGCCCCGTGGGCTGCAGGTTCTGCCTGGGCAGCACATTGTGCATGAAGTTCACATTCGGGGTCACCTGCAGGAACGGAGCCTGAGGAGTGACGCGGGGGAAGCCAGGCAGGAGCTTCTGCAGGTCTTCCATGACTTCCGTCCTGTGCAATCACATTTGGAGAGGGGAATTAGCCATGATGTGAGGAAACCCCTCACAGACCCAGCACACCCAGCTTCCTTTCACAAAAAGCTTCTTACTGCTCTGGAAAATGGTCACACAGAGCAGCCAAGCCACTCTTTGGGTTTATTTGTCCCTTTTTCCCCTCCACGCTGAGAGTTGCCAGAATTAGCTCTTGGCATTAACCTTGATGGCATTTATCACAAAAACTTCACCTCAGACATGACAGCAGTGCAGCTCAGGTGAGACACTTGCCTTGAGCAAAAGCACAGCTTACCCAGAGCTGACCAGGAAGAGCAGGAGCAAAGTACCTCATCCCCATCTAAAATATTGACCAAGCTGTGCAGGAGGACTGGGACCTTTAAAGGAACACCCAGAAGGACCAGAGTCACATGCTGGGAGTAAATCTCCAGGTTAGAGTGCAGCACTCACCGTGGGTCAGCTACTCCCACTGTGTGCCTCCTCATGGAGAGGTAGCGGACCAGAGCCTCGGGTGACGGCTCTTCCCCTTCATCACTGTCCAAGTTCATTGTTCCATCAGTCTGGGCAGGACAAACATTGGAGATGTTGAAACACAACATGAGGATCAAAGGAAAGGCTTCAATGTGAGCCAGAAAAAGAGGTTGCAGGGCTCATGGGGCTGTACCTCACCTCCACAATTTGGTTCTCAGGGTTGATGAGCTGGACTTGGGGCACGTTGATGTTCATGGTGTTGCCTGTCTGTTCCGTCTGCTGAGTGGAGAGATGAGGATCAGAAGACACAAACACAGCAGTGCTTTACAAACACTGCTGGATTAACACCAGCCCTAAGCACCTGGAACAGGGAGGTGACCCTGGAGCCAGTGAAGAGCTGTTTATTCTCAAGGGTTTGCCTCGTTTACCCCCCTTCCTTCTGTCAGGCAGGGTCAGCATCTCTTCTGCTTCCCTTATGACCTGGCCTCTCCCAAAGCAAGGGCTCATTGCTCCAACAGCAGCACAAGGTGGGGAAGAAGCATCACACAGCAGCCCTGGGCTAGGAACTCTAGCTCCCAACAACTCCCTCAGCTCCTTCCCCTCTGTCACTAAGCGAGCAGCAGACTGTCTGAAGGGTGTTCAGCCAATGCACAAACTGTTCCCAACCTCAGGATTCCCACCCTAAACACACACCAAACTCTCAGACGAGGAACGCTGTGACACTGCAGCCAGGATGTGGACACCCGCGAGCAAGTCTGAGCTCAGCAGGTGAGGGACATGCTGGCCCTGCGGGGCTGGGAGAGCACTGGCAGAGGGGATGTACCTGGATGTTGGCCGAGGTGGGGAAGGTGACGGTGCGCGGGATGCTGGGCGAGGGCGCGATGCGCAGGTTCTTGTGCCTCTTGAGGCGGTCGCAGAGCAGGCTGTAGATCGCGCTGTAGTGATCGTACGCGTCGGCTCGCAGCGACTGAAAGGCGAAGGAAGAGCGGTCACCCCTTCTTGTGCAGTGATAAAACACCTTTCACACTGTGCTGGGGTTGCTCAGCTGCCCCCAAACACAGCCACTGAGCAGCAAGAGAGGCAGGCAGGACACGCCAGGCCTCACCTGCACCGTGCGCTCCTTGTCCAGCCCCATGTCCGCCATGGCCAGCAGCACGTCCTCGTTCAGCGGCTCCAGCTGCCTCTCGGTCTTCAGGTGCTGACACTCTGCTATGAGCTGTGAGGGCACAGGCACAGGGTCAGGGCTGGCATTCCCAAAGGCACGCCGATGAATCACAGCGCTCCCAAGAGCCCAGGCACCGGGCTCTGGCTGCAGCTGGCGTGAGGTCTGATGGCGACCGATCCGAAATCCAGCGCCCCAAGTTCCCGATGCCACGGGGGAAGGTACAAAAATGTATGTCAAAAAGGAGTGATGTGGAAAGCAAGGCCAGGAGACAGAGAGAAGGGAAAGGCCACATCTGGGAATGAGTGTTCCCAAAGAGCAGAACCAACACGGCAACACCACGTGCCCAGATCCTGTTAGAGTCACCAAGCAGCCCCTGCTCCCTGCTGCTCACCCTGTCAAACTCTGCATCAGCCTCCCCCAGCTTCATCCACTTGTGTTTGCAGATCTGCTCCATGGAGAGCCTCTTGCTCGGGTCCAGCACCAGCATGTGGCGGATCAGGTGTTCACACTCTGCCAGGGAAGAGAGGCCGGGTCACCCGTGGGAGGGACACGGCTGCTGCGGCGTTCCCTTTCCAAGCCGTGTGCTCCCCTCTGGGAAGTCCCCTCACAAAAATACTGCCCCTCTTCTGCACTTCACACCTGCTGGGTCCCCAGCATGCCACACTGCTGCAGACACTGATTCCCCTGTGCTAGGAGGGAGGGAAGCCACCCTGTCCTCCCTGTCCTGACATGAGTGGCTTTTGGAGGTTGAGAGCAAAGCACCCTTAGAACGTTCTCCGCTCAGCAGCTCACTGTGAGTGATTTCTCCATCATATCACACCCGTGCTGTCACCACAAGGGACCGCCGAGGCTCTCCCGTCTAGGCTGGGATCTAAGTTTGCTTTGAAAGCACCACGCTTCAGCAGAATTTTCTGCATGGAGAGAACCTCTTCCCCAAGTAAGACAGCAAGCAACGAAGTTTTCATCTCCATGCAAAATTATTCCTTAACCTGACAGCAGGCAACCAAGTACCTACACATGACTCTTTGTTAAGCTGGTTTTATATGAAAATTAATCACCCTTTTCACACCCAAGATTTATTCTTGAAGCGTTTGGAAGTGTTTCTGCAGCAGCAGGACACAAACGCTCATTTCTGACAGGGCTGTTGCTGGAAATTCATGCCCCATAATGCTGCAAAAAGCTAAAACTGGAAGAGGTGTAGTGAAAGCCCCCGTGTCCCCAGCTGCCTGCCCCCTTACCTGTGGACATGAAGAAGGGGATGCGGAACTTGCCGCTGAGCACCCGCGCGCGCAGGTTCTGCAGGGTGCTCCCGTCGAAGGGCAGGGCCCCGCACACCAGCACGTACAGCACCACGCCGAGGCTCTGCGCCCAAAACAAACCCACGTCAGCAAGGGGCACACGGAATTCAACTCCATCTCCGGGCAACTCCTGCTTTTGGCACCTCCCCACAGGGAAAATGCCGGACGGAGTAGCCGGAATGCAATTTTGGAAGTGTTTCTTTGGAAAAGGCTTTTTGCTGTGTCAGGACTTTTCTCCAAGACACGTACTGAGCGCTCAGGAAGCAAAGCCAAACAAACAGAGCAAAAATCAGATCAAAGTCAGAGAGAAAGAGGCTCATCACATACCCAAATATCAACCTTTGGCCCATCGTACTCCTTGCCTTCAAAGAGCTCTGGAGCAGCATAGGGAGGACTCCCACACCAGGTTTTAAGGAGCTGGCCAGGGGTGAAGATGTTGCTGAACCCAAAATCTGAAAGAATAAAGAGAAGCGATGAGAGGAATGTGATTCACTCCTGAACAAATGGTATTTCAGTAACTTGCTGAGTCTGGTAAAGTCACATACAGTCCTGTAATGGGTAACTGGTACACAGACACCAGAACTGAGGTTGGAAAAGTCCTCCAGGATCATCACATCCATGCTGTGACCAACCCCCACCTTGTCACCAACCCAGAGCACTGAGTGCCACGTCCAGTCTTTCTCTGGGCACCTCCAGGGGTGGCAGCTCCAAACCTCCCTGGTGCCCTGAGGCCTGGGCAGTGCCAGCAAGGATGGCTGGAAACTTTGTTTAGGGTGGGCAGCTCTACAGAGTCAAATCCTTCACCAAGAGTAAATAATAAATCCTGAAAGAGAAAGGTCTTCACCTCACAGGCAGCCAACCATGGGCTTGTGTGGGCACTAAAGGCATTCTCTGCCAATTAACCTGCATCCCCCGGCTCACAGATGGGACCTGCACTGCAAAGGGCAAGGAAACCAGTCTGGATCCAAGAGAAGGGAGCTGGCTCTTGTAAAAAGAAAGAATCTTCACTAAATTTCCTTCCTTTTTTTTCACCTCAATTGAATTGAAGCAATCACAGTCCCGGAAAGGAGTTCTGAAGTGCCTTCAGAAGCAGCTCCACCAAGGACCAGTGCAAGGTTATCTGCGGGTGCTGTGCCCCTGTTTCTGCCAGAGATGTGCCAGCAGGGGGACGAGTGACATTAACGCCCATGGACAGGGACCCAGGGCAACGAGGCCACTCCTCATGGCACTGGCACCAGCAGGGAGAGCAGGGAGGGCCAGAAGCACTAAGTTTGCAAACTATGACTGATTAAAGCAAAAAGTGTCATGGCAAAAATACACAGTAGAGCTGCAGAAAGCGGGAATCTCTCAGGAAGGGCTTAAGGTGAATTTTGCCTCTGTCACCAGTCAGAACAGCAGCAGATCTGGGGTGATGCACAGCTGAGGGGTGGCAGTGAAACAAACACAAGACCCCAGAGTTGTGGGAAAAGTTGACTGAAAAATGTGTATTTTAATACATATATACAAATGATAAAAGAATATTTGAGGTGCAAAGGCACAAAGGATATTTTTCCCCATTTCTTGAAATAAATACACATTCTGCTTGAAAATTCATCTTCGTTTTTTCTGCTAATTTCTCTTTACAGCCCTTTATCTGCAGCCATCCAGAAAGCTTTGTTCTCCTAAATCCTATAAAACCACATGTTTTTCTAACACATTCAAGATTACCCAATATTACCAGTTAATTACCAATTAATTACCACTTCCACACGGAATTCCAAGTGAAGATCACCAGTGATGGCCAACACCTCCGTGCCACAGGCAGGCAAATCCCACCAGCACTCCCCAGAATGCACTAACTGGTGAGTCCGTGCTCCCCCTCGCTGCTCTCCTTACAGGATTTTCCATGACCTAATTTCAGGTGACTCCTCTCCTCCTTTGCACAGCGTCTGCAGAACTCAGCAGCCCACCTGGCGCTGCTCCTGCCAGCTCAGCTCCAGGGGGGCACGGCCGAATTCCTTCTTCCCGTCCCTTCGCAGGGAGGAAATTCTCACCGTGGAGATGATTTATGCATGCGGAGAATACCTAACACAGCCTGTTCCTGTGGAAACACCTGGAGCACAGACCAGGCTGCTCCAACCCCACCTCAGAACAGAGCAGAGATGGTAAATGCTCTTTAAAAGCACCGTGGTATCAAAACAAGGCACGTGCATGCCCGTTGGGTTTTTACTGTTGGCAGTGAAGCCATCTAAACCTCCAGTCAGCCTTTGGAGGACAATTCCAGGGAAACAGCACACAGATGCACAATTGTCTTTTCCACCTCTGCAAGCGTTTGAGCTGCTGGCTCACGTTCCAAGCAGGATGTGTAACAAGTGCCTGAGTTACGGCCACCGGAGCCGGCAGTAAACGCTGCAGCGTTGGATGTATTTCCCAACACGCAGCATTTGTATCAGGTTTAGACATAAACTCCTTATGACTGTGGAATTTTGGCACTTCCCATATATTGAGCAAGTTATCCTGGTTTAGTCACTTTTATTTGTCCTTGTAAGTACAGGAGGGGGCTTTGAGCACCTGGGGAACCACCTGTGTTCTCCAAGGAGTGCACAGCCCGGAGCAGCTCCAGCCCTGCTCAGGTGAGAGGCCCGAGGTGTTCCCCGCTCTGCTGCACAGGCCACAGCGAGTGTCAGCAGCAAGGGCAGGGCTGTGCCATTCCAGGGCTGTGCCATTCCAGGTCCATGCCATTCCAGGGCTGTGCCATGCCAGCTGGCAGCACCGTGGCCTCGGAACAGACACGCAACAGCTGCCTCCTGCCCCCTCCTCTGCTTCCTGCAGATTGGTCGGATGGGAAACTTCACCCCTTCCACATCACGCTGAAATCTGTCCAGGGATTCACAGCTCTTTTGGACAGGGAGAGGAGGTGGGGAGAAGGGAAAATGCAGAGTCTGTCCTTAGGGAATGGGGCCAGCGGGTCCCAGAGCTCCCTGGATCTCGGGATGAAACCTCTCCCTGTGCAGAGCTGCCCCTCCCGGGCTCTGGGCAGTCAGGCTGCTGGGCCCTGTGGGGAGCTGGAGCCAGGCAGCTCTGCTGGACACGGACACTGCTCCCGGGCTGGAAACGGCTTCCAGATCCCACCTGCACTGCGGGACTGAGGTCAAGGCTGGGGAAAACAGCAGGGCTTTAAAAACCCAAAAAAAGTTCACGGGAGGATTTGAAAGCCCGTGAGCGACTAAGCACAAAATCTAAAACAACTTAAATAAACTTTGTTAAAATCTATGGCCAAGGAGATGCATAAATCCAAATCCTCAGGGAGCAATGAGGTCTCGTTCCACAAACAGATGCAGAGGGAAAGAGGCATTATCGAACAGCAAGGTGAGTCACAACGATGTGATACAGGGAAAATATTTAAGAGAAACATCTCTGCTACAGAACAGTGGGTCCAGTCCCTCAAGTTTCCTTGGAGCAGAGCTCAAGGAGTGGCTTCAGTCTCTGCCCAACAGGGATTTCATCCTCAGGAGGGGAAGGAGCAGCCGACTCTTGCAGACGAATGCAAAGCGATGCATAGATCGCATTCCTCTCCGAAACCATAGCCCGGGAAGGAAGGCCGGGGTGTTTAGCAATCATCAACTCCTGGCTGAACTCTCCGGCTGGGAGCACAGGGAACGCAGTGCCAGCAGCTACTGACTCAGACTCTGAGAAGGTACACTGGAGAAAAAGCATCCATGGGAAAAATGAGAGCGAGGGTCACAGCAGTGGGATCTCGCTGTTTACGGAAAAATAGTGCAGCAGCAATCAATCAAAACCCAACCCAAACGGGGACCATCAGCCAGAGCAGCAGCACTGCCCACCCCAGGGCTGCAGGCTGAGAGCTGGGACCTGCCCTAATGCCAGGCAAGGGATTTACAGCTGCAAATGGACGTCAGGAGGAAAGTGCCACAAAATCTGCACTGATGAGAGTCTGAAAAGCTCCAAAATTTAAGTTAGACGCAGGTTAACAGGTTTGGCAGCGAAGGTTCAGCTGGTTCCCCACCAGTGTAACTGTTGTGAGCATTTCTGTAGCATTTCTCCTGGGAGGTCTGGTGTGAAGCAGATCTGTTGCTATCACTTCTTTTTTTTTTTTGCTCTTGAAACAATGGAAGAACTGGTGTCAAGTTGTAATTGATGAGTTATAGGGAGAAAACTTAATACTTGGAAAATCCTATACCATAAATCAGCTTTTCCAGGCTACTTTTCAAAGCACTACAGCATCTTCCTGCCAAGGCAAACACTGCCACCACCAGGGTGGGGACTATGTCCTGGAGTCATTCTGGGAGCACAGATTTGGAAGGAAAGTATTTTCCAACTCCCTTAGATAAAAAAAGGTTTCCACAATTTCCAGAGCTTCTCAGCCTGCTCACGTGGACATTTCTCCAGCAAATCCAGCTGAATTCCAGTTTCCACCTGGGTTAGTTTTTAACTTCTCGCTGTTTGCCAGGCACCCTCCCCCTCCACGCAGAGCGGATTTTTCCCGTGAACACAAGATGGCCTCAAACCATTAGTGCAGCCTTTGCATAAAACACCAGAAAGTGCTGCTCAGAGACCTCCCCAGCAGCCTCTCCCTGAGCTCCACAACCTCTCCACTCCTACTCCAAGGAGCTGCACTCCTGCTTCATCAGCGATGCGTCTCTCACTTATCTCCTGCTCCCAGAACAGTGGGGAGCAGGTTATCACCCCTGTGCCGAGGAGGACGTGGTTCACACTGTTAAGCACCAGAGGGAAGTCCATGAAGTCCATCTCTCCTTCCTATTCCTTCCCCACTCCCTCCTCACAAACAGAGTGTGAGGGAAGCATAAGAAATTACTGATGATTTTACCACACACCGAGTGTTGAACTCTAATCTAACACCTCTGGATGGTACACGAGAGAACAGCAACAATGAGCTAGCCTGTTTCCTTTCTTCAAGATGCTACCAAGACAGAGGAGTATTTCCCACGTCCCAGAAGTAAAATTGCTCAGACTGAAAAGTTTTGTAGCCTTCAGCATTTCTTAAAAAAACCCCCAAACCTCAAGTTACAAACCCTTGCAAAAGACAACAAGCTCACCAGGAAGTGTCAGGAGAGGGGGCAACCAAGTGCCTTCCAAAGGTGCTCTGCTGTGCTCTAGGCTCTGGCAGAATTAAATGCTGAGTACGAGATCTTCCACTTCCAAAGCCCATGGAATGAGATGACCAGGGCAGAATCACAGAATATTCTGAGCTGGAAAGGACCCATGAGGACTGAGCCCAACTCTTCCGTGTTAAATCTTGTTGGTTCAATTGCTCATAATCCCACCAAGCCCAATGAAGCCAAGCCCAGTCAGTGCCCCCCAGAGCTGAGCCAAGGCTCAGCCTCACGGTCACAGCACCACAGACGTGCAGCTCTGTGTTAGGTCAGGACAGAAATGCCCAAGGAGGAAGCTCTCTGGAAAGGCAGTTAGTGACAACAAAATCCCACTACCCTGAAAAACTCTGGGAGCAGGCAGTGAGGGCTCGTGTGCTCAGCTCCTTCAGCTTCTCTCCCTGCAGGGAATAAAACCCCAAAGCACTGAGGCCACTCTGGCTCTGTCACACCACAGCGTGAATGATGCCAGGAGAGCAGTTTCCCCTTCACTGCTCCACCATCCACCTTGTCATCCCTACTTTGCCATTCCTGCTCTCTCACCTCTCTTCTCTGAAGAAGCCCTGAACAAGCAGCAGGACTGAGAACAAGGTCAGTTTTGTGATACTGTCACACCCATCACCCAGAGGAGTGAACGCCGCAGTGTCTACAGCCTGGGAAGCCAAACCTGCCTTTTTTTCCTTTTTTACTTTGCACTACTTGAAGGGAGATACAAATCTCCTGGCTACAACCTGGCAGTTTCAGCTATGGGCAGCAGGCCACACAGAAATCCAAAGCTTCCTTTAGCTGCACCGCGTTTCCTTCTCCCTGAATACCTGGAAGCAGCCAGTGCCTACATATATTAACTCCTGAAAGCAGCTGCCTTCCTCCCACACCGCTCAGCTTAGCTCACCTGCTATTTTGATGTTCAGGTTTGCATCCAGGAGGAGATTTTCTGCCTTCAGATCCCTGTGGACTATGTTACGACAGTGACAGAAGTTGACAGCGGCCACAATTTGCTTGAACTTTCTCCGGGCTTCCTTCTCGGCCATGCGCCCGTGGGCCACGAGGTGATCTGTGAGGTGAAGGAGAACACAGGGTTACGGACACAGCGGCTTCTCATGCTTGTGGAGGGAGCTGGGGAGGTGGGAACAGCGTGGGTACAGCGTGGTTCCCAGCTCCAGCACCAGGCATGGAAGAGGCACAAGCAGGGATTGGGCACACCGCTGCCAACCAGTCCTCGCCTGGGCTGGCTCCGAGTGAAAGGCTTTGAAATTTATTTTATATAGAGGACAGCTGACAGGATGCCTGGAAAATCAGAAATGTTTCGTACACAAGTATGAAGGTTTTAAGATCTTTTTCTATATCAAAATATAAATGAAGCTTTTCCAGCCTTTGCCTTCAGTCAGACCCCAAACCTTGCACCACATCACCTCAAGAGGTGCAGCTTCCTGGCCACGTGCCATCCTTCCTTCCCCTGGTTTTTCACAGGAAACGTGTCTTTGGTCTAACATGCCTCGAAGACAACTCCTGCTGGAACCACGAGGTCCCAGGTAGTCACAGCCACAAGCAGCTGCTCACCTCAGCTCTCCAGCCAGCACAGCCACCACCAGCTGCAGGAGGGATTTAACATCCTCCCTCTCTGCGGATCGGTGCAACAACATCCTTGCGAAATCCAAGAAAGCATTTCATTATAAAAACGGAGCTGGCCTCCACTACGGAAATCTGAGAGCTCCCAAATATTTTGCTGAAAGCCTGTACTCTCACTCAAAGGTAGTGTTTGATGCCAGCTGGGCTTTCCTTGGAAGCCAGCACTGCACACACGGACAGGGAAAGCCTCTCCAAGAGATCACAAAGGCAGGCACACAGCAGTGACCCAGCTGAAGTCAATCCACTTAAAACCTGGAAGCACCAGGCTCACAGAAGCCACTTGTCACTGTCCCACGAGTGGGGATGGACAGGCAGGAGACAGGCAGCAGAAAAGGCAGAGAAAGGAAGCCTCACTTCAGGAGGTTGTAATTCCTTGGCGGGGCCATCGAGTTGGCCTCAAAACATTTCTGGCCAAAATTAAGCTGAAACGATTCATGTCCCTCCCTAAACTTCATTAAACTGGGGGCTCAATACAGATATCTGTTCTTGAAAACAATAACAGTAAATCACTTGTGCAGGTTTCTCATCAGGTGGTTGTGTTTTTCCCCAGTCACCCATTCATTAAAATACCTGCGACATAATTGACTTGCAGTAAATACTAATTAGCAAGATCCATCAAAGCAGTTGTGCTGCTCCTGACTGCACAGCAACCTACTTCTGCCTTTGCCCACTCATGTTGTGCAACAGACTCGAGGTGTTTTTCAAAGAACTTGTCAATTAACTCTTATTCATTGGATAAACTTATTCCATAAGCAAATCCGAAACAGGGCTGGAGAAGGAAAACCATCACCAAGTCAAATCTGACCCTCAGCTCGCTCGCTCGGCAAAGCAAAGTGACCATCTCAAATTGCCCCGTCGTATTTCATTAAGGCATTTGCATGGTCATAAATTTGTTACTCTAAGGAGACTGACAGCAGAGCACAGCAAGGGCTGCTCCAATTTAAGCCGCTGATCAACAGGTAATAGCTCAGCTCCTAAACAAGGTCATTCCCACCTGCTCCGCTGGGACCTGGGAGCCGGCCTGTCCGCACAGCGAGTGCCCTTGAAACAAAGCACAGGGCTCCAATCTCTCAACAATTTCCGAAATATTTCAGCAATTCTCCTGCAGGCAAGAAAACAAACCCAGCTACTCCAGCATGTGTCTTTCTGCAAGGCTCTCCTAAATGTATTTTTGCCCAAACCAAGCTCACCAGTCCCGGCATAGCCGATGACACCCGCGTTCAGTCATGGCACCTGGGGCACCCCCTGCCCTGTGCCTCTCACCCAGAAAACTCTGCTGCCCCTCTGCCCAGCCAGTCCTGCTTAGGCTGCAAAAAACCCTTTTTGGTTAGGCGTGAAATATCACTTTTCATGAAGAACTGGGAGCGGAGGCCCAGGCTCTGCACGTAGGCACCGCGCTCCGAGCCCGCTGACATTTCTGCACCAGCTCCAGAGGAAAGACAGAAACAATGAGGCTACAGAATACTTCACATACCACCAAGGGCAACTGTATGCCAAAATTAACCATTGAGAGCTTAGTCTGCATAAACCTCCCATGCAGTGGAGGTTACAGAGCTGACCTGAGCGTCGAGCTGGGAGCCAGCACCCTGCTCCGAGCGTGCCAGAGCACCCAGACCCGCGGCTGGGCCGTGCCGGCGTCACCGCGCTCCTCGGCGCACAGCAACGCTCCTCTGAGTGTCTTCCAGAGGGGAAGGAATGCATCATTTCACTGCACAACGCTTACAGACATCAGTCACTGTGCTCTGTACTTATATGAAGCACCTGACGCTGCTCTCTGTGTTAAGAAAACAATCCAACCTTACGCTGAAGAAGAATCACCTCCTGGTTCAGAGAGCACTGACACACAAGTTTCCACTCCCCACCTCTGGACAGACACCTCGTGCTTTTAAGCTGCTTTCTGTCTGGAAAACAAACACTGATGAAGCTTCACATCTCCTCTGTGTGGTGGATTAAGTCACATTTCCAGTGAATTTGGTGACCTTGTGACGTCAGAAGCAGTCTGACCTTCCAGAGACAGGCACCACAACGTTGTTTAATGTGTCTGCCCAGTTCATGCTCACAGAGCTCAGGACAAGCGGGCGGGTGGTGGGGAGACAGGACAGACGTGGTAACCACATGAACCAGATGATAATTTTCTAAATTTCCTGTGATTTTTTTTTTAATCAACCAAGAACTCATGTTCATTCAGTGAGGACTGCAGGTTATTTACAGTTTTCATAGTAAACAGCTGAAATTAAACCAGATTTTTAGACTATATTCCATGTGACCTCAAAAAAGGACACTCGAGGGACCTGGAACAGAGACCACCCTATGTTTAAAAAGAGACATTCATTTCTTCATAATGTCAAACCAGCGACCCAACCACACGCAAAACACGGAGAGGGACAAAAATAACAATTTACATTTGGCTGCTCGAGCCCACAGCAAACCCAAGGCCCGTCCCTGGTCCCTGCGCGCCGCTACGCAAACAAAGTGAATTATCAACCCATTTCCAGTAAGGGATGAATCAAAGGCTCTTACGGCACAGCCTGGCCGCTGGAGGAGCGCTCAGCCCTTTTACTGGAAGTTTGGATAAACAGGTGGTGCAGCCCTCCCAGGTGCTGGCCCGGGATCCCTGCAGAGCTCAGCCCCACAGGGACAGGCCAGACACGCGGCCAGCGCTGACTGACTGCGGCCATTTGGAGAAACCACCGTTCCTTCAGCTGATAATTCCGACCTCTGGCAATGCCCGTGCAATACTGACAGCTCTACGGTACCGCTCGAGCCTTGGGAAGTTTTGAAAGCATCAGGGAAGCAACTTAAGACTTGTTCCTTACATAAACTTGCCGTTCACAACAGCACAACGCTGTAACTCTGGTTCTGTGAGGCTGCCCTCAGCCTTACCCTGGGTGTTGGGCATCCAGGAAACCACAGCTGTCAGCCTCCATACCCTCCAGCACCACATTTTAGGGCCTATGTCATGCAGGTGCTAGGACATGACCAAAAAGAAGATTAAAAAGACTCAGCACAGGCCAGTTTCAGAGAGAATCCCCAGTGCGCAGTAAGAGACACGGTGAGAGTGGCTGCACTGCCCACACACACCTCACACACCATCCCTGCAGCACCTCCAGCCATTCCCAACCAGCCCACCTGCCCTAGGAGGGACAGACACTGAAGCTCTGTGCAGGTGAGGTTTCACCCAACAGGAGAGCCCAAGCTGCCATCGACTTTGTCTCTCCCACACGAGGATGTGAGATCCTTCAGTGCTGGAGATGCAAGGACTGCAAGGAAACCTTCCCAGAATGGGCTCCTGTTTCCTCCCTGCAAATTGCTTCCGCTGCTGGAACAAAGTCTTAATGGCTCCTCAGGAAACCCTGAATACAAAAAGCTGAGACTTGAGTTTCCCCCTCTCTGCTCTTGCACTGAGGGCAGTGCCCAAAAATCCTCAAAACCGGGTAGAGGCACGACCTCCTGGCCCGGGCCTGGAGAAGCCTCACGCTGTTACAGAGACAGCTGGCTGCTCCCAGCTATCAGTGAGGATAAAATGCTGGGCAGCAACATGGAAATTAGCCATGCTAATGAGCTGAATTTACTACAGCAGAAAATCTTTCAGAAAGCAATTAGGTTTTCACTTCGACTCACGCAGAAGGCTATTTTTGTAACCAAAGAATTCATTCCAAGTTTGTATATGAGCTTGCACATAGCTCTGGATTTAAAAAAAGATGAGCCCATCTCTGCCAAATTCAACAGAAGAGGGAGAAAAAGTAAAAAGAGATTTATACTTTTCTGTGGTGATACACACCCAAGCCAACTCCAGGACACGTGCAGGTGATTCTGCTGGGCATGGGAAGGTGAATTTCACAAGCCTTTGGAACTGCTGAGTGTGTCCAGCACCATGATTCATATTTGAATAAACAACTGGAAGGCTCAGCAAGTCAGTTTTTCACCAGGCAATCCACACTTCCCAAACATCAGCTGTCACTTGCTTCTCCTTCGGCTGTCACCTTCTCAGGGGGAAATCCAAAGGACATGGACAATGTTGACAAGAAGCCATGGCAACCATCTACAGAGGTACTGAGGAACTGGTGGCAGTTTGTAGTGGCTGGAAACCAGCACTTTTCAGCTTTTATTTTCCTTAATTTGGGGCTTCTCCTGCTTCACTAAAAGCTTCATCTTTTACTACAACTCAGCTTCTCCTCCAGCGAAGTGAGAAGTGAAATCAAAAGTGAATCTTCTGCAATGACCGACGAGGACAGGGAGAGCGTTCCCAGGAGCTGACAGGCCACGTGTGATGTCCTCACTTCCTCGACTGAAGCTAATGCAAGCACACGGGATTTTCCCCCTTTTTGGAGGCTCACATTAGCAAAACCAGTACAGACCAATGTTGCAAAATCCTGACTCTGTCACCCAGCACAAAATTCCAGTCTATAAGTAAATTCCTATTTCTGTAAGTTTTGCTATTGTTCATCAAACAAATTAGTAAGTCAGTCCACAGTCCTTTCAGTTGTGCTGCACAGATACTTTTTTCTCTTTCAAGAACAGCTCCTGTGGTCAAGAACACTCAGCCAAAACTCTCTGAGACAATGGTGCTTGGAAGGGATATAACCAATGCTTGCTAAGATAACATCAGATATCAAAAAGAAAAGACAAGACATGGTTTTGAGCACAAAACACTTCAGAACTGCAAGACTGTCTGTTTCTTTGAAAGCTACTGACACACCCCAACAGTTCCACTACCATCAACAAGGTTCATATAACTTGCTGGGAAGCAAAGCATTCAGCAACACTAAAATCCAACTGCACGACTATTTCCAACATCTTTAATCCCAAAGTGGGCATGAAAGAGGAGCAGCACCACCTGTCAGGGAAACCCAAAGAAGAAACAGAGGTTATGGGGGTTATTTTTCCATCGAGTTGGTCTCATTTATTCCTTTACTGCTCTTGTCAATGGAAAGTTTGCAGGCTGAAGGGCACCTCTCAGCTGAAACAAGAGTGTGGCAGCTATTTTCAGTTTACTGTAGTTGACCAAGTGCATTATCTGATTAAAGAATGCAATAAATGTCCTTACCAAATATCTCCCCTCCACTGGCATACTCTGTCACCAGATAAATCATCCGCTCCGTCTCCATAACCTGCACACAAGGACAGAGAAGTGACACATAAGGAGACTGCTGAGTGCAACAAGAAACAGCTCTAAAACCACCTTTATTCCTTCCGTAACACATGTGACTGCTTTCATCAAATCCAAACTATAACCTTCCCGTGCTTTCCAGAGCCATGTGGAGGAATGGACAGGAACTGGGGACAGTCAGGATGAAACAGCAAATTTCAAACACTAAATCTCTAGCTACACATAACATTCACCTGCACCTTCCTCCTCCTGTTCTGTTTCCCCTCCCTTTAGCATTTGCTCCCCGGTCTTGTCCTGTTCCACCAGCCCGGGAGACTTCTCAGGGCTGCTACCCTGTTCTTCTCCCATCCCAAACAAAGCCAAGCCACAAGTGTCGCCTCTTCAGTATCACATCAAAAGATTTAGATGGAATAAAACAGGTTTAAAAAGGTTTTTCGGCTCAAAAAAAAAAAAAGTTTAAGGAGTAAGTTTGCAAAGAAGCACTCCCTGAGCACCTTGAAAACGCCACAGTCCCTGTAAGCATCTCACACATGGTTTGGCCAAAGTAGCTAAACATTAACCTCTGTCACTTCTACTCAGTTTTAACCCCTTGGAGTCCAAATAAATACCCGTATCTTTCCCGTACGGGTATCAAACCCGTATCTTTCAAGCACAGACGGGAAACAGAGTCCTTTATTCCTCTGCTCCCACCACTCTGCTGCAGCCTCCTCGCAGAGGGGCACCACCAGGTACCCGTGCAAAGGGCAGACCACGTGGCTTCTGCCTCTGGGGGTTTTCTTTGCAGACAAAAAAACGTCAAACAAGCCAGAGAAAAAGTCTGCAAACAATATTCAAAAGCAAGTCTGCCGCCAGTATTGATCCCCTTCCAGGAAAGGGCTGAGCACATCAGCAGGGCCTGGGGGCCACAGGGAGCTGGGCAGGGAGAGGAGAGCCCCGTCCTGCTCCCGGGTGAGATTTACTCCCTCCCTTCAAGTGAGAAGGGGAACTTGCATCCGGTTTCAACTGGGAAACTGAGAAGCACACAATGGCCATAAACAAGTGGCAGGAGGCCAGCCCACAGCGGAAGCACGATGTCCCAGAAAAGAGAAGGATTAGCTACACTTTCCCCCTGCCCCTCCAATCAAAGCACTCTGAGACCTTGAAAACATAAAGGACTTTCCCAGTTCCACCTAGAAGGAATGGAAGGATAACTCTGGAGAAAGTGCTACTGCACAGTGTAGAGTCAAGGGATGGAAACTCCACTGCAGAGTGCTCCTACCTGGTACAACCTGATGATATGTGGGTGGCAAAGCATCTTCATGATCTGGACTTCTCTAAATATCTTCTTCAGGTTCTCTTCATCCAGCTGAGTCTTATCAATGATTTTTATCGCAACCTGGCAGAGGGGAAACAGAAGAGAAGTTACTGACCCAACTGCATTATCCACACACCAGCTCCCTGCACCAGGGCTGATAAACCCCAGCAGGGATGGAAATGGGGGTAGTGTCCGGCTTCTAACAATTGAGGTATTTATTTATCTGTTTTAAACCAGAAGTGCTCTGTAATGCTACACTAATGGAGTTTAAACAAGTCTAAGTGCTTCCAGTCAACTGCTCTCCAGTCTCCAAGGTTTTCCCTCCACCTCCCTGATGCTGGCAGCTCCCAGCTCCTTTGGGCATGGACTGTAGGACCACCTGTCCTCAAGTTCACTGAGCACTCTGTTTCATCTACACACAGACAATAAGGAAGGGAATCATTTCCAGAATGCCAGGATGGGCAGGAGAGAAAAGGCAGAGCGAAATCTTGATGGAGAAAACAGCTGAGAGAAAAAGCTGCTCTGCCTGGCAGAGGAACATCTGCCTTGCTGCTTCTAAATCAAATTTCAGCCTTAACTATCTTCCTCCTCACCACGAAACACCCCTGTGAGCGAGCCGCTCCAGTCTCAGGGTTTGTGGGATGAATTACCATCCCCCAGCAGGTTTTCTCGCTTGGAGATGGCTCTCCCTGGGAAAAGAACCGCTTTTACAAATCTCCTGGTTGCTTTGCTGGAGAGCCTAATTTACACAAGTCCTGCCCAGGAAGGCTGCAGGATCATGCAAAGGCCTGGGGAAGTGCATGCAAAGCAGCACCGCCATGAAAACCGCTGAGGATGCACAGCCAGAAAGATCTGACACAGGAACGCTCGGCTTGTCCCAGACCCCAGAGCTCAGTGGGGACAAGGACAAGGGCTCCGTGCACAGCAGTGTGCCAGGACCACAGGCACAAACCCACAGGGGCACACGACCCAAACACACATCCCTCTCCTACTGCCAGCCCCAAGGGCAGGGCTGAGGGATGCTCTCGCAGGCACACACACAACCAAACAAAAGGATCTTTAGATCCTTTAAGGGAATCTTTCTTCAAGGGAACAATCTGAAGCACATGAAAATTAAGCCCCATATTTTATGATCAAATCCCTGCCAGAGCAATAACCGCCCTGCATGTGAGCAGAACCCAGCAGAATCCCGAAAAGGCACCCAAGTACAATAAGCTGTTTCTTTCATTTGAAACCTTTAATTCAGAGCGCAGGAACGCTTCCAGCCTTCCAAGTCACTGAGCATGCTTCCTACAGCAGCACCGGGAGCTGAACGGCAGCCAGGTCTGGCACTCGGCGCTGGGAGCTGCTGGCAGGAGCGGGGCTGGAGCCGAGGCACGAGGTGAAACGGCAGCAGGGGCTGCCAGGCACCGGGGCTGTGATTAACGGGGTGCAGAGCCGGCCCCGCGACGAGCCCAGCGCGGGATCCGCGGATCTGCGCCGCACGGATCCAAGCGCGGCGCTCAGGAGACGGCTGGGAAAGTTAAGAGAGCCAGAGAGGGATTGGGAAGCACTCTCCACATGCTTTTCACCCGGGGTTTTCCTGCAAGAACGGGCTTTTGTAAAGCTTGAGCATAAATATACATAAAAGCTAAGAGATGCTTCCTCCGAAAGCAAAGCCAAGATGTCTACCCAGGGACATGAGTCATTTTCAGGCCCAAAGACGTAAACGAAAATCCACAGATCTGGAGTATTCCTAAACTCCTTACTCATTCCCAGCTCTGTATTTGCTCTAAGGAAATCTCATTTCCCACCTTAATTATACGGCTTGAGCTGACACTCTCGGCCAAGTTCAAGGTATGTAGAGCATCTGATTGCACCCAACTTGGTCAGTAGGGCCAGACACAACAGCACTGAATTCCTCTGGCTTTCCCTGATAACCCGGGGCAGGGAGGACCAGGCTGCCACCTCCCCGTCCCCTTGTGACGCTGCGGGATTTACACGTGGTGAGTGAAACTCCACACCCAGAAGACACACAATACCTGGATCGGGAGCAAAGCAAGACAAACAGCACTCAGGAGACGTTCTTCTCGTGAAGGATCTCATCCCGAGCCCAGCCAAGCAGCCCCAAACCCACACCCACCCTCAGCAGTTACACGGAGGAGAGACCTGAAGGGGTTTCTTCCAAATGTTTTCATTCCACACAAATGCCTCCAGCGACTGATGCAACATGAAAGGCAAAAGTCTCCTGAAAAATCCTGGGGAAACCACCTCATGCTCCAGTTTCAGGAAATGCAGAGCTTCCTCAGGACCGTGCGAGGGTGGAAGTAGGAAATCCCCTCTGTGCTGGGCAGCAGGGACGTGCAGGGATTTCAGGGACGGGGGCTGATGTTCCACCCGGGGCTCTGCAGGGGAGCTGCAGTTGGTTTGTTCCAAAGCTCTGCTCTCTGGGTTCTTTTGGAGAACCGCATTTTTCCCAGAGGGAAGGACTGGTTTAAAGGCTTTCCAGAACAGACCAAGTTGGTTTCTCTGTTCCTGCATTTCCTAGCTGGCTAATATCCCCCCTTCCCTCGAAAGATGATTTGGGATTTCAACAGAAAAGAGACTGGCTGAGATCCTCGGGTCGCACCAGCCAGACTGACTCCATCTAAAGCTCAGTTACAAGGAACGGTCACAATGAATTCAGCCCTTTATTTTATTTTTTCTTTATTTATTGGAGATTACAAACTGGAGCAAAACAACCAAACAAAAGGATCTTTAGATCCTTTAAGGGAATCTTTCTTCAAGGGAACAATCTGAAGCACATGAAAACTAACCTTCCTATTTTATTATAAAATCCTTGCCAGGGCAATAACTGCCCTGCCTCCAAATGTAAGAAAATATTTATTTATTATTTATGCAAAAAGAATCAGTTTCAGGTAGTTAAAATAAACTCCAAACCCAAAATCGAGTGCATTCCTTCATGGTTACAAACACCACATAAAATAGAGAGCAAGACTAAACATCATTAAGGAAAGCACAAATTCAGGCACAAGTAGAAGTGGAAGAAAACCATGATCTAAATTCTTAAACAATGAAATACTCTAAAAAAGGAGCCTGAGAAATTAACTATTCTTTTATCAGAAGTTAATGAAGCTTACAGGCAGAAGGATAAATGCCAAGCCTGGAGCATGCATGCTGCTACCAATTAACAAAATGTTCCTGCCACTTGTAAACAGTTCATTTATTCCTTCTTGCATCCAAGTAAAACTTGCACCAGTAATTTGAGGAAGGAATTGTTATTTGGGAGAAATGACAAGTTGTTAAAAACAACTGGTGGAGAGCAGGTCAGGTGTTCAAACTGACAGCTGCAGGGCGCTGGGGCAGCCCTGCTCTCCGCAGCCAGGTGGCTCGCCCATCGTTTTTCCAGATTTTTCTTCTCCTGGTGCACTTCAGCTGAACACTGCTCTGTATTCCTGTGATCCTAAAGCTGTGCTGAGTGTATGTGCACGCCAGGCAAAAGCCTTGTTGGGAGGAGTGGAAATTTCAACCACATGAAAGCAAAAGGGGGAGCTGGGAAATGGAAGGAGGGGTACCGAAACTCCGGACAGCCAAAAGGGAGCACGCAGTTATCCCTGACACCAGCACGTCCCACTGCATCCCACGGGAGCTCAGGAGGGAGGGAAGGCACGTCTCAGGCCAAGGCAGCAAGTTGGCTTCAGTGCACCCCAAAATGCCCAGAGATGTGAGCTCCAGGCTGCTCCTCTGCCCTGAGCACCGACCACCTCCTTCAGCCCAGCACATGAAGCCTTGGAAATTCTTGCTCTCAAACTCACAGGATTCTCCTAAAATTCCCAAAGTGTAACATAAACAACATTATAAATTCCTATCTTGCTCTGAGATACCAGATTTTCAAATCTAGCAGCCACCAGAGCTAAAGATGCCAAGGTGAGGAGCTCTGAAACGAGGCACAAGGCTTGAAATAGGAGAGGAGAATATCAACCTGCAGGAGTTAAAATTTATATGGACATCTTGTTTCTCAGCTGAACGTGGATAATAATCCAGACAGACTTCCTTGAATCCACAGTGCCCTGCCAACAGGAAGGGAAATGAACTGCTGGGTGCCCAGGCGGATGGGCAGGGAGAGGACAGCCTCTGTGCCCCGCACTGCTCCAGCTGCTCGGAAAGGCTCTGAGAGGGAAAGAGGTGGAAGCACGGTCTGTTTTCAGTGGAAAGGAGCCACGGCACACTGCTTCCTTTTATTTCTGTGCTGTGAACAAAGGAACAAGCCAGAGACCCTGGCCTGGGCTAACATCTCCTCCTTCGTGCCATGCATTTGCTTGGATCTAATTATAACTGTAATTCAATGATAAATAAAATTTCTTGCATGAGTGATCATTCCATAAAGAAATCACCTTTTCCCTTTCAGTTCAGTTGTTTCTGCAGTGGCCTGAGTGAAAATCAGAAAACCCCACTTCTTTCAAAAGGAGCCCCTGTGCTCAGTCTGATCAGCGGTCACTGTAAAAGTGTAATTATGGCAGTGGCATTCCTGTAAATCAGCACGGATCTCCTCCATGGAATGGGAGCCAACAGATGGCACCGGCAAACCGACTGCACTGAGAAAATCAACATGTTTATTTGGGAGCAAGACATTTCCTAGAACTGTCCCGGGGAGTCCTCCTGCTCCAGATTCCTCCTGGAAAATGCTCAGTAAACAGTCACTGGGTGTCTTCTGCCATGGATGGAGGTGTCCCTGCAGCTCGGCTCCTGTGTCACTACGAGGGCACGTGGCAGAGTGCAGCCACATGGAGAGCTGTCATCAGAGAGGCTCTTTGGAATAAATGGATAAACCTGGAGAAGGCTCATCCACCCGAATTCCTCCTACATTTGCAGGCAGCAAAGAAGCCCCCTCCTCTTCGTCCACTGCAGCCTTGCTGGGCTGACAGCGTGAGCTGTCAGAGGGGCTGACAGGGAACAACTCTTCCCAGCTGCTCCTGCCTGCCACAAACACTTGGGAAGCTCAGGAACACGGCCTGTTTGGATTAAGCAGCTGCTGGAGGGGTAAAAATCACTCCTGTAAGCAGATACCAGAGCTGCACAGGACCTTCAGGAGAACTCCAGGAGCAGAGACCAGGATTACAATGGAGAAGGGGGAAAAACGGGGATAAGGAAGTACACACTGGAGATGTGTACATGAGCCACACACAGAGGCACTCAAGTGGCATATGGACACACGGCTGTGAGAAAAACACAGCGTGAACTCCAGGCTACCGCAGGTCGTGTCCCTGTTTGGGAGCTCAGCTGGGTGGATGTCACTCCGCAGCAATGCCGCGCTTCCGCAGGGACACTCGCATGGCAGAGGCACATGTTTCTCAGGCAAGCTGTCAGCACAAGCCTGCTGGTGTGTTTAGGGTCACTAAAAGCGAGCTCTCTCCATGCAAATAGGCAATTTGTACAGTTTTTAGTCATAAGAAAGCGCTCCACAAAAAGGAAGCACTGACGCTGCCGATTCGCAGACTTCTCTTGGCAAGCTCACGGGTAACACGGGCATCTCCTCCTCGGAATTAACTAACCAGCAGAACCTACCTAACTAAAAGTGATACAGCAAATAAAACTAGGCCAGTCTGCAGCAGCATCAGTGGCTTTTGGAGGTGGCACAAATGCAAATATTGGCAGCAACTGAAAGCAGGAAACTGTGGACGAAGATGTGCACAGAGAAGCTGCATTTGCTCAGGAAGGAAGTTCTCACCTTGTCCACATCCCTCTGCACAATCAATGCAGGGACTTGTGTCTTGCACAAGGTGAAGAAAATACTGATGGTGTTACAAGAAAAGTCAATACATCCAAAGCCTCTTGGCCGGCTGCAACGTTAATACCCGGCTTGTGTGAGCGCCGTGCTCTGCCGTGACCTTTCCCTGTCCCAGAGGGAACACAGCTGGGATTTCAGTGGCCAAAGCACAAACCCCACATTCACATCCACGGCTCAGAGAACCAGCTACACCCAGGTAAGAGAATCTCATCATTTCAGGGCATGTACAGCAGCTTACAAATGTCACAGGACAGGAAGCTCATCTACAGCACCCTCAAGGGTCCCAGCCTTTACCCATGCTGAATTTCTCCCTTTCCGGTCCTGGATTAACCCTATGCCAGCAGCTGCAGCTTCTCTTTTCCAACAGAAGCCATCAAAAGGTCCAGGAGTGAGTGCCCCCCACCTGAAACTTGCTGCTTCACAGCAGGAGCCTCAGAGCCAATTCAATGGTGACTTAATCCCAAATGCAAACTCTTTCCTGTTCTGGAAGTTGCAAGGGATGACAGGTAAATTCCGTCATGTTCAGCCACAGCGAGGGAGAAATAATACCCTGCAAGCCACAAGAAAGCTTGGGCACATTGCTCGAGCTCTACTTGTCACACTCCCCCGGATGCCAGGCCCCAAACCCTCCTGGAGAGCTTCTCCTCGCTATTTCATCACCTGGGGCAACAGCGGGAAACAACAGAGAGGCTCAGAGTTACCTGCCCTGGCTGACAGACACTACAGCCGAGCACACTGAACAGCATCAAGGGCTTTGGGATTGCAGAGAAAGGCACGGGAAAGGGAGCTGGAGATGCCAATTAGATAAACAAACCATTCTGGTGCACGAAGAACCTCCCGCTGCAAACGAGAGGTGCTGCGAGGGCGAGCTCCATGAATCATCACCTCGGGCTGCAAACACAGACCTGCGAAGAGGCCGAGCACAAGGACAGGCCACGGCACTCCACACAGAGCTGGGAAGAGCACAGCCAGGATGTACGGAATTACCACGTATCCCCACAAAAGCTGATGGCTGCTCAGCAAGTCCCTGGGCTTCAGGCTGACCGGGACTCAGAGGACCAAGCAGTGACCAAGGAGGTCAGCTATCCACAGCTTAAGCACAGGAATCCCTTAAGCTACACCACATCTTGCCTTTATCCTTCTTAATGACAAGATTTCCAGAGCTTTTTAAAGTTCTGGTCAGACAGGGAATCTCCTAGTCCCAGCCAGCGCTGCCTTCTTCTCCTGGGCTACAGCAAGAGACTACACGGGCCTGAGCCGAAGGCAGAGCAAGTCCCAGCACAGCAGACTGCAGGTAGCCACACCTAACCACCTCAAACACAGCACGGGAGAGCCACGCCACTCCCGTCTCCTGAATTCCACCGCGTTCACACTGTGCCGTGCCTGCATTCCCACTGACCTCTCTCTTTTCATTTCGCACTCTGTTACAGGAGAAAACCCCTCCAGCCCCAACAGCCTCAGCTGCCATTTATGCCAGTAATTTGTTTTTAGTTCAGAAGCCTTGTAAAATTCCTGTAATGCTTCCCAGATGCAAGGCTGAGAACTTCACAGGAGTCGGAACGTGAATTAGAGGTGGTATGGAAAATTATTTATCCTAGTGAGGGAAGGGAGCAAACCACACAGACAAATGCCAGCCTACAGTGAGTACTGCTGAAATACGTCCACATGTCCATCCACAGAGAGCAGGCACCAAGAGCTGCGTGCCTGGGAGGTCAGTTAATCAAACTCCTCCATACCTGGACTATAAATGCAGAATATCTAAGAACAAGTATTAAAAGCTTAAGCCAAAGGAAAAGAGACTGAGGTAAAAGATAGGCTGTAAAAGCTCCCACTTGTAGCATTAGCAGGAATTCTAGTGGGATGCAGCAGGGCAACGCTGAGTGGAAGGAATGAAGGCTCAGCCCTGAACACGGCTGTGGTGCAGCCCCACGATATGCTGACAGTCTGCAGCGCTACCTCCATGGCTGCCATGCAAATTAAAAGCACTCTTGGCACTTACTACACAAAGACTGCACTTGATAATTAAAACCGGTTTTTAAATGCACTTAAACTGGTGCAGAATCTCATGGAGGTGCATTTAAATTGATGCAAACTGGTTAACTAACAAATGTGATGTGAAAAATCAGAGCCCGGTCACGTAAGCTCGACTGTTTGGCCAAGGAGGCTCAGATCCAGCCTCTCTGACAGCAGATGGGAACGCTGCAGTTCTGCTCAGGCCTGACTGGACTCCTGCTTGAGCTACAGCTCGGCCTCCCAGCCACCTGCAGACAAGCAAAGCCAAGAGGTGAATCAAAATCTGAGAGGACACTTGCCCACCTTGGTCTCCTTCCAGTCCAGGTCGCCCGTTCAAACCACTTTCTGAATTGCCCCCCACTCAATTCAGGCACTGCAGCCTGAACATCCCATGAAAACAAATAAAGTTCAGTTTACCAACACCTTGAATACCCACTTGTCAGTATTATTTCAGGAGATGTCAGTTCAACACTGCAACTGATCTCCATGCAGGAATCTGACTCCAAACCTCTCCCGAGATTGCCACTGGATCATTTAAATAATCCCAGGATCACTGAGGTTGGGAAAGCCCTCCGAGCTCATTGAATCCAAGCTGTGCCCGATCCCCGCCTTGTCCCCAGCCCAGAGCACTGAGTGCCACGTCCAGTCCTTCCTTGGACACCCCCACGGATGGGGATTCCACCTCTTCCCTGCGCAGCCCAATCCAACACCCATGAGGAATTTGTAGAGAATGAGAGGGTCCCCCCTGAGCCTCCTTTTCTCCAAGCTGAGCCCCCACAGCTCCCTCAGCTGCTCCTCATGCCTTACTCTCCAGCCTCAGAGAGAGTTGCTTAGCAGCAGAGTTTTGGAAATGTAGTTGCACGCAGGAAGAAATCTGTGACAGCAGGAGATGCATCAGGAATGCTGCTGTGGAACAGAGCCCCAGCAGAGACCGTCCCTGAGAGCAGAGGGGCCACGAGACATGGAGCTGACCTGCCAGGTTTCATGGGAAAGGCCTGGCTCAAACATCAGGACAAGTCTTTAAAAAGCTGCCAGGATATTACAACAAGCAGGTTTTGAAAGTGTTTTACAAAGTTCCCTGGATTGTCATTTTGCTCTAATTCAGTCGTGACCTAAAAATGCAAGTGACAAGGAAAAATAGTGCATTTCAGGCACAGAGTGTGCAGTCGGAGGCAGGTTTGAATTACTGGCTTATAAAACACCAAAGCTTGGAAATAGGGAAATTTAGAAGCTGGTGTGCACAAAATGATGTGTTGAGAACACACTGTACGTTAGGGTTTGGGTTTTTTTAAGCAATACTTATCATGCAAAGAACGCTGCTTGGACCAAGAGGTCTCCTGTGAGGAGAGGGAATACCTCACCTCCCTCCCGTCCAACAGGCATGGAGTACCCAGCACTGGTGCAGCACAAGTTAAGAGTAGCTATTTTTTAACGACAGAAAGTGGCTATTTTACAATGACAAAGCCAACACACGCAGCAGGAGCGCCCTTGGCTGGGCTCCCCAGCCTGCCGTGCACCACAGAAATCCTCCTGCCGCAAACTGCATCCCGGGAAAACACCTGGCACTGCACCAGGACGTGCAGCACAATCACAGAGTCATTTGGGCTGGAAAAGACCTCCAAGATCATCGAGTCCCACCTGTGATCAATCCCCACCTCGTCATGCAGCCCAGAGCACTGAGTGCCACATCCAGTCCCTCCTCGGACACCTCCAGGGATGGGGACTTCAAACCTCCCTGGGCAGCCCCTGCCAATGTTTAACAACTCCTTCCGCGAAGAAGTTCCTCCTGATGTCCAACCTGAACCTCCCCTGGTGCAGCTTGGGGCTACCACGTCCTCTCATCCTGTTGCTGGTTGGCTGGGAGAAGCTGCCAGAGCCACAGGGAGCCTTTTCACCGGCTTCCAGTTGATTTCCTGAGGCTCCGTAAGGGTTAAAGCAAAGGATTTCTGGAAGATATTAAGCACCAATGTCTTGGCTTCCCTTCTGCAAACAGCAACAAGCTCCAGAGGAATCTGTCATCCCATATAACAATCCCTTTCACTCAGCCCCAGCAGCCTGTTCCCTGCTCCTCGCCACAGCCCGAGCGCAGCGGCTCCGTGCTGGGCTCCTGCTCCGGATCCTGCCCACATTCCAGGGAGGAGGCCGGGCTCTGCAGCGGCGCCGGCATGCACAGGAGCCGAAACGGGCACGTCCGTCGGCTGCACTTACGCTCACAAGTGCAGCAGCTCCTGCTTAAACGAGAAGGCTGCAGGAACGTTAAATGTCACACCGGGATCGCCACACAAAAATCTAAAGCAACAGATAAAATGGAAGGAATCGCTGCTCCTCTTCCTATGCCATCAGGTCCATTTGGGAATTTGGGATTCTGGGCTCTGAAACAGACTTGCACAGATATTTTCCTAGCCCTGTAAGCAATGGGTCTTTTCTATACCAAAGTCAAACTAGTTGGATATTCAAAATAAACTGAAAGCAACAGCCACACACTTGCAGAAAAGGAATTTTTTCCCAATATCTAAGATTTCAAATGCATCAAATGCCTTTTTCTCAGTATTTATTATTTCAGATGCATCGAGTGCCTCCATGTGCATCATCCTGCTGCTGGCAGGGACTGCAAACACTGCTCCCTTGCCAGCACCTCTGAGACCACAATTAGGAGGTGACACCATCACCTTTAGTTCTAGGATTATTTTCAAGGTGCCAATTGCATTAACGCTACGGGACGTGGAGCACGCTGATCTGGAAGGGGCCGAGATTTTGCCAGGAAAGCGAGGAATAAAGCGAGATGCCAGATCTAGATGATACAGTCAGGAATTTTTAGACGCTGCGTTTGCAGCAGGAGCCTTTGTGCAGTTTGCCACGATCAGATGGCAGTTTCTATGGGAACAAACAAGCAGTGGCCCTGTCACAAGGTGTCTTGTAGAGACACCGATGAAGGCACTGAGTCTCAGGAAAGTTTCTCGTGCTGCAGTGTAGCCTGGCAAAGATGCTCCAGGTCGGGTTATCAGCCTGGGAGGCAGAACTATCATGATACACCCAAAGTATTTTCAGTACAAAGTCAGTGCAGTTGTTACACTCAAAATTTTGAATCCAGTCTTTGTGCGCACATAAAGCTTTGGAAGGCTGCAGTTTGCCTCTCAGAGACTCCTCCATCAATAATGATGCTTGTTACGTGCCACAAAACCCAGTCACTGGAGTCTGTGCTTGGCTCCAAAAGCAATAGAAATGATCAAACTAGTGAGACACTATTTTTTTAGCTTCAAACATCAGAATTTTCATCAGTCACAAGACTACAGAAGAAAGCAATTTTCTTCTCAAAACCACTGCTTCTATTTACCATCCCCACCCCTTAAGTTAATTAAAAATCCTTCAATTAGCTGATTTAGGGAGGGCTAATGTTATTGTCAGGAAGACCGGTTCCCCTGGGCCTGAAAACAACTGTGGCTGCCTCCAGCCCCCGATTACACAGAACATTTTCAGACTCAAAGGTTCCAGAGTATCACCACCCCTCACTCCAGAACTGTTATGAAATGAAGTGGAAATTTTTAGAAAGAGAAGCCAAAAGTGAAACTGTGAGGAATGCAGGCTTCAACACATTAACCCTCAACAACCAAGATAAACCACATCCAAGAGATGGAGAGTCCCTTCCTTACCCTCATCTTGCCCATGCTTCGCAGGAGAAGAAAACCAAATTGTGCCAGCTTTAGTACCACGAATTTACCCCCAATTAGATGGGAGAAGCTGCCCCCAGCCCTCCGCCCTCAGCAGAGTTTATAATGGCACAAAGGAAGGTGAAAGATTGGCAGCTTGGGTCTGATCATGAAGTCTGGCCTAAAATAAACTGATGTTCTACAGCGGTATTACCTGAGTGAAGTCAGAAATTCCCTCACTTTTAGCAAGGGAGAATCAGAGAATCTCATTCCAGCGTGCTGAGGACAAAACACCCTTGCAGTCATTTCCACTAAGACCTCCCAGTGATGTCAGAACACAGGACCTGCCTCTTGGAACTTCAGGAAGTTTCTGCTCCCCCCAAAACCACAAAGATTTGCTTAAAATTTGAATTTGTTTCATAACAAAGCAAGCTTGACAGAAGAATCTTCCACACCAGTAACAACACAGACCAACTTGTTAAATAATCACCTTTCGCTTGGGCACAGAACTGAATCACAACACTAGAGAAGCCTACGAGCCACTTCCAACAAGAGTATCTGATTCCCCTTATCAGCAGAAATGACTTAAACCCACAGATAACACGCTTAGGAGCTGAAAACCTACATCAAAGCCAGACCATGATCCAGCCCCGGGCTCTCAGGGCCGCGTGGCACAGCCCGGTGCGAGCAAAAGGGCACCCAGACACTGCCCTGTGCCAAGGGCTGCCACAGCCGCCCCAGGAGCCCGGCTCACAGGCAGGGCAGCGACCTGTGACAGAGCCCAGCGGTCACTTCGTGGCAGAGGACGGACATTACTCGTGCTCACGATTCACTTTCTGTGCAAGCTGCACTCCGAGGAGTGAATTCAGCTCTGGATGGGGCAACTGGAGCTTCCCACTAATCACCCCAGCAAGGCTCCCAAATGTCACACACGGCCATTAGCCCCAGGCTGGTGACAGCACGTGGCAAAGAGCCAGCGATCAAACAGCAGTGGGTGTCACTCTGATCCCTGCTGCTCCATCTACGCAAATCAAACTCGTCCCTGGTGCCAACAGGCAGCACCAAGTGCCCGGAGACTTCGAAGGGAGATTCTGCCCTCGGCACCAACACGGCCCTCACGTGCGACAAGTAACCACAGCTGTCACCAGCTCTCAAAGCAGGGGACAATGGAGTATTTCTGGAGCACAGACACTGCTATTTTGAAAGCACTTCAGCGCTGTAGTACCCAAATTCTAATTGTGGCTGCTGCTTTGCTTTGCCACCATAAATCCTGTTCCGAGGGAGTAAGACAGCAGCCAATACATGAGCGTAGGCATTGCACAACTGGGCTTCTACAAGCACTTGGTGTGAAGAATAATGTTCTTAAAAGATTTAATTTCTAGGGAATGTTTAAATACTGAAGAGTAAACACTGAGTCAGAGACACGCACTAAATACAGGTAAATGCAGCAGGGGCACGTGGAAGCAAAGCCGCAGCCTGGAATTCTCTCAATGCCTCTCCTTGTACATGGGAAATTCAGGGCCCACAGAGGACAAAGCCTCTTTTATACATGCAGAAACTGCAAGAAAACAAAAACCAAACAAATACAGCCAACCTACAGATCCGTTTGGGGGTCTAAAACCAAGTCTGCAGCACACAACTCGGCGTGTCTGAATTTTGGGTATTTGAGCCGTTCCACACACACAAAGCCCAGGCCAGGCAGTGAGTACTCACAGCTCACAGGACCACTGAGTAACAGCAGCACAGAGGAGATGGGCCCCTGGCCACTGCAAATGCCTGAGGAGCCAGTGTGCATCTCCAGGAGTGCACCGGCACCTCTGGCCAGCACTGCTCCCCTCCGCACACACGCACCAAGCTCCAACTACATCACCTTTGCCTCATCACAGTATTTCCTACTTCTTCCGAGCAGCAGGTCAGGACTCATTGCACCAGGACACTGACCACACGTTTCCATTTGCTTTCAGCAGAACAAAAATATTTACTTTCACAAGCACAAGCTGATGCGCTACTAAATCATTTCCCTTAGCCTAGACCTAACAGTCCAGCAAGAGCCACGTAAAAGAACTACACATTAAGGTAACTCTCCAGCTCCAACAGCCACAAAACAGAGGTGTGTTTTCCCTGTCCACACAGCACACGGCACTTTCTGATCCCACACTACCCTTCCCAAAGTGCAGCAGCAGGAACCAACGCTGCTTGGCGGCATCCAGCGGGACCCAGGAGCATGGAGCTTCCGAGCACGTCACGGCTTTTGTTAACCCCCTCACACAAGCAAAGGCACAGCTGGGGCTCACAAAACCTCTGTGACTTCAGGAACAGCACGGCTCAGTCCCAGGCAGGGCTTTCCCTGACCTCTGGGGGCTGGCCAGAGCCTGCCCGCCCCTGCCCTCCTCCATGTCCCAACAAAGCCCAAGCCACTCTCAGCCAAGGGATTTTTTGCCTCCTCAGAAGGGAAAAGGGATCATAGATAGTTCTCTGCAAACTTGGCAGGCCACGTGGGAACTGATACAGCCAGGGTGGGCAAGCTGGAGCCAGGAGAACAGCTTTGGCTCCTAAACTAGAAGCCTGAAAAATTGGAAGTGGCGCTCCATTTGTTTAAATTACCTTCTGAAACCATGCTCCATATGTGGGAATAAACAGTCACTCTGGTAGCCCCAAACACAACCAGGAGTAAATTGTTCCAAGATGCACATCTGCACTCACCAAAGATCAGACAGAAGGGCTGCCAAGGCAGGGCTTCATTTCCCTTACAGGATTTTTTTTTGTTTGTTTTAAGAACTCTTAACTGAAAATGGCAGCCCAGAAAGGTGCTGTGCACGGACAGACCACCATCGCCTCAGCAAATAAAGGTCTCAGTCTGTCCTGCTGCCTTGCAATCACAGAATTGTCTAGGTTGGAAAAGCCCTCTAAGATCGGTCCAATGACACTGCCAAGGCCACCAGTAACCCATGTCCCCAAGTGCAACACCTGCATGGCTTTAGAACGCCTTCAGAGATGGGGACTCCTCCACTGTGCTGGGCAGCTGTGCCAGGGCTGGACAATGCTTTCGGCGAAGACATTTTCTCTAATATCTAAATCTCCCCTGGCCCAGCCTGAGGCCGTTCCCTCTCCTCCTGTCCCTGTTCCCTGGGAGCAGAGCCCGACCCCCCCGGCTGCCCTCTCCTGTCAGGGAGTTGCGCAGAGCCACAAGGTCCCCCCTGAGCCTCCTTTGCTCCAGGCTGAGCCTTGCCCTGCTCCTGGGGCTCCAGACCCTGCCCCAGCTCCACTGCCTTTCTCTCCAGCACCTCAGTGTCACTTAGAAAGCAGTTTTTTGTTTTTCTGCACATCCACACAAACCCACAATAAAATTCAAAAGTCCAGACGCAACTTGAAGTGACTCTTTCTTATCATAAGGATGACCAGAGTCCCATCTTGAGGGCAGGATGTCCATCCTGCAGCGAGCCTGCTCCATCCTTGTGAACACAGAGCCGGCACAGGGCAGCTTTTCACGCAGCCCCACAACTCGAGCGCTTTAAAGCCCTGACGCCTGGGCTGTACAGTCAGAGCGGGCTGCAGCCAGCAGCTCATACTGTACGGCTATCGGATGACGTGCCCAGTAAAACAAGCTGCTGCCTTCTAAACCTGGACTATCACAAGACCACTACATAAATGTCAGGCCCGGCAGCGCCCGCTCGCACCCAGCCCCGCAGCCAAAACACGGAGCGTGCCCCGAGACCTGCAAGGGATTGAGCACAGACCTTCTGCGTAGAATCTTCATTTGAAATTCTGCTTTTTTGGGGACATGCACATTGGTCAGGGCACGTCCAGAACACATCTGGAGTGCCTGGAGTAGAAGAGGTGGGAAGTTGATTTAACAAGTGACTGACCAGTCCTGGGCAGGGAGGGATTTATTGCAGCTGTACAAGAAAGCATGGAAAAGTGCAGCAATCCAAAACCACCGCCTTGCTCATTCACACTTGATATCAACATTTACCCAAATTATTTCCTTGCTTTCGTGTCCAGGGCAGGGAACGGAGCTGGGAAGGGGCTGGAGCCCCAGGAGCGGCTGAGAGAGCTGGGAAAGGGGCTCAGCCTGGAGCAAAGGAGGCTCAGGGGGGACCTTGTGGCTCTGCACAACTCCCTGACAGGAGGGGGCAGCCGGGGGGGTCGGGCTCTGCTCCCAGGGAACAGGGACAGGAGGAGAGGGAACGGCCTCAGGCTGGGCCAGGGGAGGCTCAGGGTGGACATCAGCAGGAATTTCCCCATGGAATTTCCCCTTGGCAGGGGCTGCCCAGGGAGGTTTGGAGTGCCCATCCCTGGAGGTGTCACTCAGGCCTGGACGTGGCACTCGGTGCTCTGGGTTGGGGACAAGGTGGGAGTCGGGCACAGCTTGGACTCGATGATCCTGGAGGGCTTTTCCAACCTCAGTGATTCTGGGATTCTGTGAAATACTGAGTGCTTGGCCTTAGGGAGCTGATTTACACCTTAACTGCATTCTTAAGCATTTTTAACCATTTAAGACACCTGCAACAGCTGAAACACCACAGAAAATGGTGATGTTAAAGGAAAAAAAAGAAATCAGGGCTGGATAAAGGTTCCCAAGCACCAGCCCTTGCATGTGGCTGCAGAGCCGTCCTCGAGAGCTGTGCAGCTCTGCTGAGCACATACTGAACCAATTACACAGGAGCCTCCCAAGACCCACACAACCTCGGGAGCTATCACATTATAGATCCTTATGTAAGGCACAGTGACGTAAATCCAGGCTCCCTTGACACACGGAGGGTGCGAGATGAGCGAGCCTGCAGGAATTTCAGATCATATTTCCCATCTCCCCTATTCATTCATTTGTATCATTTGCCATGACCTTGCTCTGGATCCAGGGACATATATCACCAGAAGGAGAGAAATGAGATTTCTATTAATTTGAACTATAGCAGCAAGAAACTAAAGCACTGTCTCACCAGGCTGATTAGTATTTTTTCTCTCTTTAAATGCAGATGAAAGAAAAGGCTTATTTACCAACTGCAGGACTGGCCACACTAACTGGTGGCTGCTCTCAGTGCCAGGAACCAGACCAGCTTGTTTCAGTTCAATCCCAGCACCAGGATGCAGGAAGACATCAGCCACCAGGAGAGAGGAGACCCTGCATGCCCAGGGATTGATTTTTACTTTGTTCAGAGCGTGCAAGAGGAACGCTCAGGCCAGGACTGCTCTCCACAGCCTGCATGGAACATGCAGAGTCTTGCTCCTGCCCCAGCCCAGCCGGGTGAGGGGTGCTGCTCCCCAAACCACAGCATGTGCTGTCACCTTTCTGGGAAAATCACCCTCAGCAAGGAATCTGCCCTGGGTGTCTGCCCCATGCAGTTCTGCTGTGCTGAGCTGGGGTAGTGAGGAGAGGGAAGAGTTGAGTGGAGCCAGCACAGCCAGAGATTTGTGTGGTGCAGGAGAACTTTTGTCTCTGCACCAACGAGCTCTGTTGTGTTAGCCTGACTTTCTATGATTCAGGTACAAAATGGAAATGAGTTTCTATTCTAGCACGTACCAAAAATTCCACAAATGCAACAGCTGCCTCAGGAAAAACAAGAACTTTTCCCTGGTCACAGAATGAATCTCACAATAAATAGGATATCTGAGGTAACTATAATGGTCCAGGACCAACACGTGCACCTTGCAAAGAGCCCACAAGGCTGCTGGGGAGCAAGTCACTGCCATCAGCAAGGCTCCACAAAAACAGGTTTCCTACAAGCCACGGCTTCTATGCACCACATTCCTCCGCTCATTCCCAGACACAACCGGCAGGCTCCGAGGTCAAACTATAAAACCTGCTACAAAGTCATTAGCTGCACCCTCAGATCACACAGCCCGTGTATCCCGGGGAGCTGCAGAAGACAGGGCCATCACTCCAGCACGATTCACAACTTGGAAATGCTTAAAAAAACCAAAAATCGTCACATTAAGAGAAGTTAAGTGTTTAAATAATAGTTTCACACTCTAACATGGGTGAATACACTGCAAGGCCAGCTCACAGGGGTGGTGTGGCCAAACTGTCCAATGGCCACAGAGGTGACCGGAGCCAGGGGACATCAAGGTGCTGAATGCCACCAGAAGAGCAGGACACGAGGTCACTGCACACATAACACCCCAGTGCCTGGGCAGTCCACAACTACCCATGGGCACAGAGCATTCCAGCACTGCCCAGCTGAAATCATGCCCAGCTTACTGTTCAGGAACAACTAGTCCAGGACGGCAGCTCAGCAGTGCACAGATAAACAGCCCTGGAAACCCGCCCGGGAGCGGGCGCAGTGCTCCAGGAGCAGCAGGACACAGCTGCCAACGAGCAGGACAGGCAAGGAGCACTGAGATAAGGTGTACACCGAGGGCAGTTTCACAGCAACCAAGAAAAAAATCAACCCCACATCAGCAAGTCTTGAGGAACAGCCTGGAATTATCTCCCTGAAAACCTTCTGGGATCCACTCATCACCACAACCGCACCACAGCCACCCCGGCTGTGGCTCTCTCTGGCAGCTGCGAGGCTGAGCTGTGCTCCTCACACAGAACATCCCTCACTTCTGGGCAGCAGCTCTGCAGGCTGCAACCCTCCGAGGAGCAGCTATCGAGGGATGGAACCAGGAACCACTGCAGGGATGGCACTTCATCACAAACAGGCACAGGCAGCCACAGAGCCCCAGGCACAGTCCACAGCTAAATGCCAAACCAGCCTGGAAGCCCAAAGAGAGCTGCAGAACAGCTGTCGAAGCAGAATGAGCGGCAGCACAGCACCTGAGCAGGTGAGGATCAACCTGCTCCCACCCCGAGCGTCTGCCTGTGCTCTCCTGTCCTTCCCCTCGTGTTCATCAGCCCTGCTCTCCGAAGGGAAGCTGGCGAGCTGAGGGTAAACAGCTCTGCTCAGTCCCTCTGGGGAAAAAGAAAGAAAAAAGCTTTCCAACGTCACTGAAATGGAATGTGAGGGAACCAAGTGCACTTGTAGGGGGAAGAGAAAGGACAGCCTCACACTCCAGCCTGTGTGTACACGGCACTGGGCTGGGGAAGGCACACATGGAGCATCCAACAGTGCATCTGCTAAAGATCCCTTTAGCTCTGAGGGTCTGAGGAGATATTTTGGTTCACAGAAAAGTTATGTTAATCCAATGAATCATGTGATAGGAATGTACAGTCATCCAATGCAATGGAAAATGTAGAGACTCAAGTGTTCAGTGTACGCATCAAGCATAAAAGGTTAGGGTAACACTTCTTCCAAAGGCATTACTCATCCCTGCCTCGGCTGCACATCCCCGCAGAGGTGTGCAGGAAGGAGGATGAGCAGCATCGCTAACTTATCAGCTGCAGTACAAAACCACCAGGTAAGAGCCATAAAAAGCAGAAAGCAAGACCTAAACCATCCCCTAATGTAAGGAGTCTTTGTGCACCTCCTCATCCCTGCAGCTCTGAGTGGGTGACACGAGCTCTACCCCACTCTCATGGCATCCCAAGACATTCACGGAATGGTGGGACTCGCCCTTCCACAAGCATTACGAGAAATTCCCTGTCTCAAAGAGCTGACAGAGTTTGCTCAACTGCTGTAGCTATTTACCTAAGAAGAAAGAAGACAATAATGCAAGTCTTGGTTGAAACCAGCAGGAATTCCGCATTACACACAGGCTTTCCTGGGCTCCTAAAGCTGCACTCCAAAAGAGCATCCAGTCACAGATCAGAGCTTTTGCAGTGGCTGTTTAAGGACATTAATTTACAGAGATGAAGCACCACAGCAATCCTAAATACAGCCCATTCTTCACTAGGTAGGGGTTTATTTACAAGGCCACGACATGCTATGATGTAAGAGGTAACAGCACACAAGCAGATGACTCCCTCGCACAGCCCATTCCGCTGGAAGTCTGGAAGACAGGCAGTGGATTCACCCCGACAGGAGGTAAGCTGGAATCTCTCCCGTGCCACACACCCTCCTCAAACCCCTCCTCAACTGCACTCGGCTCTGCTGAGAAGTAACGCAAGGAAAAGAGCATATGGACAGATCCAAAACTATTCTGAATCACTGCTGGCTGCCAGCAGACATATTGCTGTCATTAGCCTCTAGCTCAGTTGCAAGATTTGTTTCTGAAAAGTCTTTGAGCCAACAGATTATATAAAGCTCAGACCCTTCCTCTTCCACACGAGCTGATAGTCTCCTCACGGGGTGACGGGTGTTTGCGAGGAAAACACTCATCCCTGCACACACAAGGATGATGCAGCTAATCAAAACAACGTCCCCGGCCAACAGGCAGCGTGCTGCAGCCAAAGCTGCCGCTGCCAGATAATACCCAATGACAGGAGCACGGAATAGAATCACAGAACGGTTTGGGTTGGAAAGGACCTAAATATCACCCAGTTCCATCCCCATGCCATGGGCAGGGACACCTTCCACCATCCCAGGTTGCTCTAAGCCCCGTCCAACCTGGCCCTGGACACTTCCAGGGATGGGGCAGCCACAGCTTCGCTGGGCACCCTGTGCAGGACCTCACCACCCTTCCAGATCCTGCAAGGTGCCGTGAGGTCTCCACACAACCTTTTCTTCTCCAGGCTGAACAGCCCCAACTCTCAGCCTGTCCCCACAGTGGAGGTGCTCTCATCAACTTCGTGGCCTCCTCAGGACTTGCTCCAACAGTCCCATGTCCTGCTTATGTTGGAGATCCCAGAGCTGAGCACAGGACTCCAGGCGGGGTCTCACGAGAGCAGAGGGGCAGAATCCCCTCCCCAGTCCTGCTGCCCACACTCCTCCGGATGTAGCCCAGGGCACCCTTGGCTTTCTGGGCTGTGAGTGCTCACCACCAGCTCACGGTGAGTTCTATCATTCATATCGATCCTGCAGAGAAAATCTGCAGAGATCAGAGCTTATTTACCCTAAACCCCCACACACTCCTCCCCTGTGCTGGAGCCTCTCCTGGTACCGGGGTCACACCATTCCCTGCCCCAGCACCTTCCCAGCTGTGCTGCCTGACCCGGCAGCCCCGCAGAACCGGCTCATTAACTCACAAGCACTTGGAAATAACTGCAGGTTACTGCCCAGGGTTCTCTGTATCTTTTATCTAAACAAAATGCTACAGGACCAGGCTTGTTTGGTGCAACTACGCCCTTGTAGCTTCTACTCCTGGTAGCAAGTGAGCAGTTAGTTCTGTACACCTCACCTGGCTACCTTTTACCATCTTTTACAAACCAAGGCCTGAAAAAATTAAAATATATTCTGTCTTCTGAGCTGTGAAGCAAAGAAACCCTTTTTGGTTTCTTTATTAATACATAGCAGGACTGCCCCCCACCAGATTCTGATAAACTCTTTGTGGTTTAAGCTTTACTGGAAACCAGGCTTCCTACCTTGCTAGTTTTCCATATTACTCTCCCTCATTAAGCAATTTAGATACTCAAGTAGTAAATCAGAAGTGAAAGGAAGGTTCTTAATCACCAGATCTAAACAACACTGGTTTTCGTCACATTGTAACTCCTGATAACCACCATCTTCTGGTCCAAGCTGTCTCACACACTGCATTATCTTTACACCTTCAGGTGTCTGAAGGAGGTCAAACAAACACACTTCAGTTTCCTTGTAGAAGACTGGTAGTACTCCTGTGGCTGGTTAATACTTGCAGTGGGATGAGGTCTATTATTTCACTAAGTTCTGGTAACTCAGCTGTAAATAACCACGGTGCCTGTCCTAAAAACAGTCTAAAAGACAAGGCAAGTGCAGAAGCCCCAGTGGCGGTGAGGCACATTCAGCCAGCCCAGCACAGCCGCCAGTTACTGCTCAGTAACTCTCTGCTGCTCGAGATGTGCTTCATCCAGCAATTCTCAACACAAAATACATAAACAGTCCCTGGAGCACAGATGGAAGCTGATCCCTATCCCCTCCCAGGGGAGTTCCCTCATCACTAGGCTACAAAATCATGTTCTCTCTTGCTTTTAGCCCTTTGATGATACAAATCTTACGTTCCTTCCTACACAGTGCCCCGGTTTCAACATGAGAGGCAGAGCCTCTCCTCCCTCCTCAACCAGTAGCTTGAGGAATTTGGGCACTCTCAGAATTGGAGTCAGGGTTGCCCCAAGGCTCAAGGAGATGCCTCACCTGGTATCACACTAAGTGCCCTTTCCCAGCTCCCCTTCACTCACCCACAGGGTACAGTGCTCATCTGCCACTGAGGACATGGGTGCAGAAGACCACAGAAGCACTGACCTTCCCTGCCCGTGCATTTGCTCTTCCCATGAGAGCAGGATGCTGAAGGAAAAGGTCAAGTTCTTGAAGAGCAGAAGTCACTCAGTTTTCCTCCTCACAGCAAATCGCAGCTGTACAACAGCATTTTGCCACAGGTTTTTCTTCAGGACTCCCACCCTGACTGCTCGTGACTCTCCTGTACAGCTGGTACTCACACAGCACCTCCTGCAGCTGCCTGGCCAGGCCCCAGGCTCTGCTGAAGGGGACAGGTGAGCTGAAGCCTCTCCTGATCCTCCTTTGCCTGGCTGCACAGCTCAGCCCAGTGTCCCGTGAACGAGGACAGGGAATCCCCACTCCAGGTATGAGTGAAGTGCAGGCAGTTCATGTGCTTCAGGTCACAGAAGCAGCGGATCTTGTAGCTTGAATTATACTTTAAAAAAATCCAATTGAAATTCAAGCTCTATCACAGCCTTGCACTGCAGCTTCCCAGAGTGCTCCAGCCGTTTGTTCTCTCCAGGGAAGACAGATAGGTTGCCAACCAAGACTGCACTGTGGGATTAGCCAATGTTTATGAAGTGCTTTAAAGATTAGAAGTGTCACCTATGTGCTAAATATTTCTCTGGCACTATCAGCTTGAACAGCACCCGAGTATCTTGTATCTCCTCCTGCTGATCTTGAGCTGGTTGCCGAAGGCGTCACTCAACCTGACTTCCAACCACTGCGCTTGGCACTAATTCCAAGGGCGGTCTGAGACATATCGCAGGAGAGGACAGAACCAAGGAACCACTTAAACCCTAACTTCTGCAAACTACTGGCAGAGTAATGACAGTAATAGCACCAGGAGAGGCTTAGGGATTTATGTTTTTACAACACTCTCATACGTGTGTGTGAGATGGAACACTCTGGCGTGAAGCCCAACTGTACGAAGAGAGGAACTCGCCCTGCTCACCCAGATGGAACTGGCTGGGCAACGGCATGAAAAGGTACTTTGTACACATCAGCTTGATAGGAGCTAAATATCCCAACTCCTTCATTTCCCTCAAAGCTTTTGGCAATGCTCTTGCAGTACCTGGATTAAGAAACCGAGCAGTGAGTCTGAGCACACGGGACAGCAGCACAGCACTGCTCAGGCCCTCTGTGCTGCACACACACAGACCAAACTGCAGGGATACACCTATTTTCCTGCCTTTCTTCCTCTTGTTCCCATCCCTCTTCCAGCTAGAACACAGGCAGAGCCTGTGTCAAGAGCCAAGGTGTAACATTCAGCTGGAGATCTGTGTTTCCCATTCACACACATTTTGTTACCCTCATCCCATCCATCCTCTGAGGGCTTACACGGCATATAGATCTAGAAACATCCAAAATACAGAGCTCAGCCTTCCCCTCAGCCTGTGGGTTTCACCAACAGCAGCAGAATCCAGTAACTATTATCAAGCAGTTGAAAAATGAAACATTCAATTCCAAGAGTTTACTCTGCACTGGAGAGAGAGAAAAACAAAGCTGGAAATCCCTCGCTTTATAAACAACAGCTCCTCTGAAAGCATTGTCAATAGGAAGTTGTTGCTCTAAACTGTGTACACATTTGGCTCACAATTTGCCAACAATGAGGAAAATGAACTCCACGGAAGGATTCCCACACTGTGAGCTCAGTGTTGTCACCCGAAATGGATGCTGCCAGGGCCAGAGCAGCAGGACCGTGGCAGCAGGAGCTGATTTGCACCTTCCTGGCCTTTGGGAGGGCATTTTGGGGAGGAATCCCTCCAAAAGATGACAGGGTAGGAGCATGGCAGGAGGCACAGCTGAGGTGACGGCGCTTTTCTCACACAGCTTGAATGGTTTGTGTGACAGAAGGAGAGGAGCCCCAGCCAGGAGCCTGCCGCGCTGCCCTGCTCGGGACAGCCCCAGCCAGGTGTAGTGCACATGGGCTGGGCTGTGCAGGTCGCTGTGGCTGACAGCTGCCTCCAGCTCGAGGTGACTCACTCAAGTCACACATCATAAACACTTCTTACTCCAGCCCTGAATTAGGAGCACAGGGCTCTGAGAGCTCAAACAAAGCTCCCGTGACACATGCCATTCCTGCAGAGCCGCTCGCAGCCTCTCCCGAAACCAAAGGATCAAAGCAAACAGAGGACTGCAATTGCCGTTCAAGATCTTAAAACACATTTAAGATAAGAAAAAAAAGCCTAGCAAAAAATGAAAAGCTATCTTAATCACCATTTTAATTGGGAGTTAATATTCCTATTCTAACAAAACCACTGGAGCATCCATCCTAGCGGTGAATCCCAACACTCAGATGCACAGCTGAGGTTTCCACCGGCGAGGGGCAGGAGGCACCACGGCAGACTGCGCAGAGCAGCCTTTGTTCTGGGACCCGGCGAGGAAAACATCTGCTCGGCCCAAAGCACCGCTCCCTCCAAGGCGATAGGATCTGACCTCGGAGCACAGGAAGCAAGCTTTGTTCCAGGCAGCAGGGAAGGCGGTGCTACCACACCGACACTGCGCAAGGTCTGGGACTCTGGAGACCTGCAGGTGGTAAAACAAGAAGCGTTCTGCTGCTCACCTCAGACAGAGCAGCCGGGGTGCCTCTGCAGAGCTGCTCTTGTTTGGACAAGCACGTTTGCTCTGGTGACTATTTGAATGATGACTCACTCCAACAAGCCAGGGCACCCTACCACACACAGTCCCGAAGTGCTGACTTAGGGCTTGGGATGCAAATCCGGCAGGAAGCGGCGCTTCCCGACCAGGGCCACCCAGGCCTGGTCACTGCTGCCATTACCCTCCTCCAGTTGCAGTCCCAGCCTGGATGACAAATGCAAAGAGAAGATGACAAGAACAAGAAAATTGCATAAAATACTCTTGCTCTTAGAGCACTTCTAAAGTAGCTTTTTTTTTTTTTTNTTTTAAAGTGGGTTTTTTTTTTTTTTTTTTTTTTTTTAGTATTCGTGCTCTGCAAAACTGACAGCGCAATTATGAGTTCTCTGTGTGCCTCCAAGGGACTCGGGGCAGGCGGGTGCTGGGTGCCTGCCCAGCACCCTGTCCCCGGCTCAGGAATGCTGCCCAGCACCCCGTCCCTGGCTTGGAGGTGAGCCCATGGCCACCCCGCTGGTGGCACTCCTCCAGCCACTTCCACTTTTGTCTCCCCAAGCATGTGAGAGTCACAACCCGTGACGAGCCGGGCAGTAATTGCCGTATCGATTTCGACGCTCCTCCGGCCGGAGCAACGCCTGTAACTGTAAACCATAAACCTTTTAATATCCCGCTCAATTATGAGGAAAACAACTCCTGAGCAGCAGCACGGCGGGAGCATCATTCAGGGCCCGCTGCTGAGCCTGGCTGGGGATGGCCAAACCATGTGTTGAGAGCCACTGTCGGGGGGACAGAAGCACGGACAGCCCTTCCACGTGTCACCGGCAATGTCGGGGCTCTCAACCCTTCTCGTGCCGACCTCGCCGCAGAGCTCAAAATGCTGGAACACATGGAATGAGAAGGCAGATAAGCAAACTGATGGTGTGCCATCAGAACGTGACTTAGTGCTCGTGCAACCCCTGGGCCGCTCACAAATCCAAGAGAAAGAGCCAAAGAATTAAGCAGCTATGTCTGGGCACTGTCACACAGGGCAGACTTACAGCCTCTCTGTTATTTACAAACAGTTTCAGGGAAAGGGAAACAATCTGAGTGACTGTGTGGCATTTAGAAAACATTCCCATCCACTGCAGCCTTTCAAAAGCACAGAATCATAGAATATCCTGAGTCAGAAGGGACCCATGAAGTCCAACTGCTGGCCCCGCACGGGACAGCCCCAAGAATCCCACCATATGCCTGAGAGTGTTGTCCAAACACTCCTCGAGCTCCTGCAGCCATGGGGCTGTGGGCACTTCCCATGCCAGGTGCTTTGGTGACATAAGAATGAGATCAGCAGAGCACATTCTAATCCCTGACTCCAAATCCTGACGTTCGTCACCTTACCAGCCCTTTCTCTGGGAAAAGGGGCAGGTTTGGATCCACTCAGCCTGGAGAAGGCTCCCACCTTGCTCTGTGCAGACCTGACCCGCTTTTGTCTCGCTGTGCTGCGAGCCAGCCGGGCTTTGTTGCCATGGTGAAAGCTCTGACACGTTCAGTTTTCCCACTAATTTCCTGCTGCACTAAAGACTGCTGCTTTGCACCTCCCTGCCATGGCACAGCAACAAGGAACCCCAGCACCCCCAGAAACGGGGGACGGATCCAGCCACGTGCTGCTCACTGCCAACAGCACTTTTCCAGGCAACTTTAGTTACACCTCCTAAATATCCTAAACCCACCTTCCTTTAAGCCCTACAAAAGTTCAAGAGATTTGACCATCATTCACAAAGGAACTAGACAATTCAGTGACATCATAATCAGGGGCTGTATCCCACCCTTACCTTAAAAGAAGGGGGTGCATTTCAAATCCCAGCCTGCAGTCACCAAACCACCACATTTTCCTTTGGGTTCACATGAAAGGATTAAGTTCACTCCCGACTGTGTCAATGGTAAGTGAAAACGAGGATCCAGTTGTGTCTGTGGAACCAAACTGGGACCAGCAGCGCACACACACAAGGAAAAGCAGAGACTAAGGCCCACACTGTCAGCTGATGACTCAGAAACTGCACAAGCGCCCACTGAGTGGGAAAATACCTATAGTCAGCCTTCACTTGTCATTTTACTGTGTAATGGGAGTCTCAGCTTGGATGAAAAACACATGAATATTTTGTTCTGACTAAGCACAGGTTTCCCCGTGTACCTCAGCTCTGCCATGGCAGTGGGCACACGACACCCACGCTGCAGCAAGGGGGAGGGAGCAACCGTGATTTCCTTCTCCACCAACTCTGCACTTTGTTTCTAACATAAACCAGCTGAATTAACCAGAAGAAAAGAAAAGTCTTTGGATTTTTTTTTTTAATCTTACACTTCCCAGAGCAGCTCAGGGGAAAAACAGCCTCTGTGAAAGCCAAGTATTAAAATCCTTGTACGGAGAATGAATCAGAATGATTTTTATTGGTTTCCAATGAGATTGTGCTTGAAAACAAACAGTTGCTGTACGACTGACAACCCCCTCACTGTGTCAGAGAGATGGGAGCACATAGATGGGCTTTGTAGAGCTGAGAACATGCTCCCTCATGGCTGCTGGGGAGCAATTCGATTTCATTAATGGTACATTTACATGTGCAAAGAAATAGAGCACAAGCTAAGCTGTATCATAATCAGTGTGCTGGGGGAGTCCTCCGACCTCCAAAACTGCTGAAAGCAGCCCCAGCTGTTGCAGCCTCGGGGTGCAGAGGACACCGGCTTCAACAGGAGCTTCCCGAAAAAGAGCACCATTGTCTGCCAGCCACCTGGGAACGAGAGAACCTGCCATAAATCACCCAGCACATGATCCTTGCTCTGTCCAAGGCAGGGCAGAGGCCGGGACAATTCCCGGCAGCAGCGGTCGCTCAGCGGGAGCCGGGAAAAGCCGCGCGGGCTGCCCGGAGCCCGTCCGTCAGCGGCACTCCAGCCAGGCTGATAACCTTGACAGAGCCACTTGCAAGATTACAGCCCAAGGATTTCCTACAAGCACATCTAGAGAGGAAAGACTAAGTACCAAGACTAATACTTTTCATCTTTGGTTGCTGCCAGTGCTGTGAGCTTAAATGAAAATTTGGGGCACGCAGAGACATGATTACACTGTCACAGTGACTGACAAAAGCAAACCCTTTCCTATAGCACTAATTATTTCAGCTGAAAGAAGGCGCAGACAAACATCCTTAAGAATTTAGATACACATGTGACAAGAGGCATTTTTTCCCCTACTTCTTCACTGTCACTGTCTGAAGACTGTATCACAGAAGATCTAACTGGCTCTGCCTACCTGGCAAGGGTACCCTGAGCATCAGCACCGCTCCAGACCCCTGTGAGCCTCCAGGAGCAGCACGACACCTGAACAGACTGCATCCTTCCATCCCACAGACAGGAACCAGCTCCAATTAGGCTCACTGCTGCAATTCAGCGTGTTATCTGATCACACTTCACACACAATGACACACAGCTCATAAACGTACTCCTTCCATTAGAAACACTCCGCGTTGCGAAATGCCACAATTAGTTTTTAGGCATCAGCTTCAGTTCAGCTGCCTTTGCCCAACAGCAAGAAGCCTCAGGGCTCCAAAGACACTGTCCCCTGAGAGGGGCCAGAAACACACCTGGAAGTACCTGATGATCCTGAACAAAGGCAAAAAATTCAGAAACGCTTCAGGTTACATGACAGCAGATCCCAGAGCCTTAAAAACCCCTCGTGCCCACAGTGTGATGGCCATGGGTCTGTCACACACCCATCCCTGCTACCCACTATATACATTCCAAAGGTATTCCTGCACATAACACTCTGCACAGACAGAGGTTATGCAGGAAAAGGCACAGCTGAAAGCCCAAGACAGCCTAAGAGCCAGGACAAGTCGAGACTGACTTGTTTAGGTAAGGAAAAACCTGGAAAAAAAGCGTCTTCCCTTCTGCTGCAGAAATCCACGCACACTTTCCCAGCCTTGAAAACACCTCGCTGCGTCCCTCTCATTCAGAACTCCTTCCAACAGGACCAACCACATTTTAAAAGTTATTGGAAGGAGACAAGAAACATCCATCTGCTTGCTGAAAGGCAGCAGACGCACACAGCCTCCAAATCCAGACTTTAATTGAAACACTTTAATCTGCTGCCGCAGCCCCGCATTCTCTGTATTCCCAGTAGTGCCGAGGCGTGCGCTCGGCTAATGGAGCTCTGACAGTCGTCCTGGGCCTGGCTCCCTGTCAAACCACGCCGGCCTCCAGCTCCGGGCCCGCAGTCGCACGCCGATACCCCACAGACTCCTTTTCTTCTAAACCATCTTCAAAATGTATTATAATTAATGTCCTGTAACTGCAGCAGACGCTTTAAGGAGCTGAAGGCAGAGCCAAACCATACAGGAGAGTGGCAAACGTCGAGGAGACCCCCAACTCCAATGGAAACACCCAACTGGGCTGTCGGGAACAGCCACCTCCTGCATTGCACAACACCAGCGCTCAGGCCAGTCCCTCCATCCATCTGCAAATCAAGGCGGTAACTCAACACACGCAGATCAGTGCTGTCAGCAGGCCCTAGTTAGACAGCCAAGGCAGGATTTGGGAAGCTGGTTAGGCTCCCACTCCAGGCCCTGGGAAGACACAGCCAGTTTCTCTCCGTGGCTCAGCTGACCCGCTGCAGGCTCTGCTGAATCACCCTCTGGACAAGCCGACCCCAGCACTCCCATCCCAGGCCAGGTGAACCACAACCCGCTGCAGCTGCGCCTCGCACTGTGCCACAGCACGTTCGGCTTCTGCATCTGCATCCCCACCTTAACTCGCCCGCTCCTTCACACAGATTCTCAGGAACTCCAGCTCACAAATCCCATGGGGAGGTTTCCAAGCGCTGCATTTGCCTCTGACAGCCACCACAAACCCTGCACAGGCAGCCACTCCTGCTCACACTCCAGCTGAGGGGCGTGAGCCAACGCTCGTATTTATACCTTCATTTCAAACCTTCCACGGCCAAAGCACTTCCAAGAAGAGCATCTGCACCCCTGCCACCAACTTGTACCAATAATCAAAGCCACCGTGGCCACAAGCTGCAGGCCTAAGCCCACCTCCCCATGATAAAGTTCCACATCTTGCACAGAGGGATGCTGGAGTCACTCCCAACACACCTGCACTGCACAAGGACCAGCTCCTTCCTACAGCTCTTCCAAGCTGAGCTGCCCAGGCTGGAAATTGTCCTCAACACTGGATGCAGAGAACAACCAGAAGAATCACCAACATTTCTCTGCAATCAGACCACGTGCTCTGACAGAACCCAATGCTTCAAGGTAACACCCGGCCAGGTCCAGCAGGCTCCAGTGAGATCTCACTCTGCTGCTGCTGCTGCGCTGTCCCAGCATCTCCTGCCCATCCTCTGACGTGCAGAGCAGAGCTCAGCTCGGCTCCCCCCACACATGCTGGGCTATTTTTGAGCTCAACGTGTCAGTTCCACTGGCTGTGGGAGTTTGTTTGTGTGGGATAGCATGATTCGACTACTTTGAAACTTGGCTGAAGCCACATAATTCCCTTTTCATGGAACCCTTTTGATGGCCATTTAGCAGAGAGGGCGAGGTTTAGCCTCAACTAGAGAGACTTGGGGTCAGAATTACTAGAAAAAGACACATAATGACTAATAATGAATCAGCTTTCAGTGGTTTCTTCATTTAAGTGTTAACAGAGCATATTAAACCCCTGGCCTGGGATCAGCAAAAAGGCCCTGACTGCATTAAATGAGTACAATGGCTTAACTAGAGAATCTCTAAATTGTGCTATTTAAACCTGTGCAAACTCCAAAGGGAGACACTGGAGCCAGCTCAACCCTTGCTCGTGAAGGTTCAGCTAAAGGCAGAATCTTGCTGGGGGTGTGCAGACCACGAGACCCATCACGGTCACACAGGGAAGTCACAACTCTCATGACAGTCTCTTCAGCCAGGGAGAACTTCCACCACAAAGTGCGAATTCTACCCTGCTGGCAACGCTGGAGCAACTTCCCAAAGCTTTACTTTCATGGGGAAAAACACAGAGTTGTTATGCAATCGTCTTGGTGAGAGCAAGAAGGGGCAGCACCCTGTACAGCCACTGCACAGAGCTGACACAGGACCCAGCGAGAGGACGTGGGAAAAAGGAGCTTAGAGCTGCCTCTCTGTGAAAATGTCTAATACCCAAGGAGCCCAGTCTCCCAGCAACACACTGCCATTTCCTTATTTCCCTCTCACGTAATTCCTCCTTCAAACACAAATGAGGAGACAGCTTCTAGAAACCCTCATTAGGCCTCCGCAGCATTCACCAAACCTCTGTGAGACCCTCCTGGAAAAGAGACACCGATCCCTGTCTGTGTCACAGCCGTTCCTCCTCCTGCTCCTGTCAGTGGCTTTTCCTCACAGGGGCAGCCTCTGTACCTGCCCAAAGGTGCCACCACCTCGTTCATGAAGTGTTGATTGCCTCCTGCTGCAGCAGCCCCAAAGCTCTGGTACAGCAAATATTCGGGAGGAAGGGACTCCAGACAAGAGGCAGGAAGCAGCCAGGTTGAAGAGGTACAAAAGTTGTACCCACCTCACCCCCCAAACAAGCTAATAGCCACACAGCTGAGAAGCAGGTATTAATTATCCTGGCTCTCTTAGAATATTCTCCCTGCCCAAAAAGGCTCGGGACACGTGCCACAGGCGCCCTCGCTCACCCTGCCCACTGTCAGCTGGCTCTCCTGTTTCCACCTGTTAGCATCTCAACAAGCAGCCTGGTCTCCAATTCAATCATGCTCTGGCATTAACATCTTGGTAATCAAATGTTATTTGCTACAGCAAGAAAAACAATGTAATGAAACATAAAATGTCAGTACTTCACCCCACAGTTGATACAGGCAATGGCTCTCTGAGATTTCAGGAAACGCTCCCTCTTATCCCCACTGTGGCAACTCTGCTTAGCCAAAGTTCATTTCTAGCTTTTAGGCTTTTGCTAAATCTCCCCACCAAATGAGAACTAAAATACAACTCTCCTGCAGCACACAAGCGAGGAGAACAAAGGCCCTGTGAGCAGCAGGATAATGCTGCCTGAGGAATCAGCCATCCACAGCCATCAGCTTTCCTTCTGGCCAGGAGAAATCAGAAGCAGGACAGGTGAAGCACCACCAAACACTGCAAAAGAAAAGCAAAACGACTGATGAGAGGCGACCAGGCGAGGCCCTCGCGTGGGTCATTACGAAACGTGTGGCACCGGTATTGAACAATTCCATCTGCCACGAGGACGATGAGTCAGGGCAGCGCCGGCACGGGGCTTATCACACGGGCACGCCGGCTGCAGGGAGCAATCCTCCGCCAGCCCAGAGCCACGTGCCTCGCTGCGGCACGGCCGAGGTCGGGAAGAGCAGGACAGAGCAGCCACCAAGACTTTTCCACCCTCTGGGCTGAGAGTGCTTTTCATCTGAGGGGAGAAAGCCAGGCAAGTCCTTGTGGCTGCCTGAGCCCCTCGAGCTCAGAGACCAGAGTGTACCAAGGCCTGAGTCCTCCCAGAGCAAAGCCCAACTCTCCGTGAAGGCTGCCAGCCCGCTTTTCATCCTGCGTTTCAGCGTCACAGTGCCCACCTCCAAGAACTCTGGTGAAAAATGTGTTCCACTGATGACTCCGGCTCACCCAAAGACAAACCACAGAAACTAAGCCTGTTCTCGCATGGAAGGGAACGTCCTCTCCCAGTGAGGGCAGAGCTGCCTCCCGTTCTCCAGAAAAGGCTTAGCTCCTTAAAAACCTTAACAAAAAAATCAACTCAATTCTAGCCTTTCTCCAGTTGTGCTTGTGCTGGTAGAAGGGCTGTGTTCTGCCAAGGATTGAAGCATCAAGGATTTGGGTTACTATCCAGTAAAACAACTCCAGGTACCCCTTAAACAGGATCCCACAACACACAGTCAGTGAAACCTGCTCCGAGCTTTGCCCATCCAGATATTACTGAAATTTAACTCAAACCTAAGCTGACAACCAGCCTGGAAGAAGCTAAGGCAGCACAGCAGGAAGATCACTGCACTTGGGAAGGAGCTGTGTTCTCCCAGGACTGTCAATTCCATTTCAAGAGAAAGATGGATGTGAAAGTGACTCCTCGTCTCCCAGTGAAACGCTCCATGAGTGCAGTGCAACCACGGCAGGTACGCGCTGCTCCGTGCTCCGGCTGCGCCTCCAGTCACATGGAGCTGACGGAAGGGACGGAACCAGGAGAGCAGAGACCTCTCAGCAGCGCCCAGCAACCACAGCATCCCTCTCTGTCCTCCTCAGCCCCAACAGCTACTAAAGACTCAAACACAACACCCAAAGAGCACGGGAACATAAGGTATGTGCTCCTGGGCGCACTCATGAACATTCCCTGACCAGCCCTTATGAAAAAATGTGGCATTAAAAACAACCCCAGCGCCTGAACAGAGCTGGAATTCTAATGAAGTCACTTGGATGATTTATAAATGGAAATTCTGTGGAAAACAATTCATTCAGCAGGTCACTCTGACGGTTTTCAGCACAGAAACAAGGATTTCTTGTAAAAGATGAGAAGAGACAAAGGAAAGGGGGACAGAAGGAGGGATGCAGCAAGCTACCCTGCAGGTGCCCAATTCATCCCGGTCAGAGAAGTGGCTCCAGCTCCTGCCCAGCCATTGGAGCAGCTCTGACAGAGCACAAGAGTCCAACTTTGCATGGGCAGGGACTGAACGTTAAATTGCCGACTGTTCCCTTCTATTCCATCAGCTCCAGCAGAGACAATTATGAATACAGGCCTCCTGCCCTTTGGGATGATTAACATTCCCCTTCCTCAGTGTCCCCAGCACTGCTGACCCACATTCAGCTCCTGAAATGCAGTTCTATGTAAACTGCAACGTTTGGTGTCAGCAGAACGTGCCAGCCCAGCAGGGCCAGGCGCTCCGCTCCTCTCTCTAAATAAACGCAGTGCTCAGCTTCCCAAGGGCCAGGAAAATCCCGGTCCTTTGAGATCAGACCAGGCACCCAACTACCCTCCACTTCTCTTCTTAGGGAAAAGGGGACACAAGCCAGGAATGCTCCAGCTGTTATCTGGAGCTGTCATGTCAAAGTCCACTTGACCTGGTAAATGTCCGTCAGAAAGGAAAACAGGATCCAACACTCATTCACAGACCACCTCTAATTCCAGGCTCAGCAATGGATACCAGCCCACACCGTCATTAATTTCACCTTCTGGAAAAGGCCCAATATCACGGGGTACATCTATTTCCAAGCTCACACAGACACTCGCAGCGGAATTCCTTCTGAGACAGTGGAGGAGCACGGTTCCCAAGGAGGGGCCGTGACGAGCAAACCCGCTTTTCTCTAAGAGAATGTGACACGGGGTCAAGTTTGTGCAGGGATTTGGTGGCTACATTTGAACTGCCCGGTTCTCTTACGCAGCTACTACTGGGAGAGCGGGATCACCTCAGGAAGGGGCTGCCAGCACAGGCAGCAACCGGGCTGCGCTTGCGTTTCGTGATCAAAGAATTCTTTCAGATCCCTAAATGGGACCATTTTGCCAAGGTTTTACTCGCTTCCAAGTTGTTTCCATTAAGTCGAAGTGTTAAAAGTGTAACTGTGATGAAGACAAGCTCACAGTAGCATTATTTTGTATTTCTGCTGCCAGTCAAAAACGCTTCCCCGTAAGGATTTGACCTTTCCAACGCATTTACATCAACACCTCCCCTCTAACCTCACGAGTCCCAGAGCCTGAACCAAGCAGCTCCTTTCTCCTTCCCCACTGCTCTCCCAGCGCCAACACCAACAGTTCTGTCAGTGAAGGAAAAGTATTGAACCCACAGTGCTCAGGGTCTGCAGGCAGAATCCAATCCGTTCACTCGCACTCCTCTGCAGAGGCTGGGATTTGAAAGGAAACCTGACCTCGGAGTTGAGAAAGCTTCCAGGTCAAGTTTCAGCTCCAAGCTATCCCAGCTCAGCCGAACAGATGGCAGTTGTTCCAGCACAGGTATTCCCCCAGGCTCGGGGAGCCCCGAGAGCTCAGAGGGACAGGGACTGGATCTCCTCCGTGCAGGGAACGTGCTGCAGGTCAAACCCGCTGCTCCAGCCCCTCCCACACTGCAGAGCCCCCAGCACCTCACCATCCCACCTGAAAGGCGCTTCCTGAAGTCCACAACCCACCCTTGGTCACTCCAGGGCAGTAGGAATGAGTGTACATCGCTATAAAGCGAAGCTTTCCAAGCTCAGTATCCCCTTCCATCACCCAAAGCCAACGTGTAAAATCCAGCCTTGGCCCTGTAAACGTGGAACACAATTTCCAGACAAAATTTGTGTGCATATTCTGCCATTCTTCAGACAAAATCAACTATTCCCACACAAAACATGGTCTCTGTTTTGGTATTTTGCAAACTTCACAGTCAGCACCACTGAGAAGAAACCTTGACCGGAGGAGGGAGTCTGGAAACAGGAACAGGAAAGCAACTTGGAGCTGGATCACTCCTTTTCCAGGAGTGATCTCCACTCAGAGGGGTCAGTCTCCTGCATTCGAAGCACCTGAACCCATCAACCTGTTTCTCTCAGCAAGGCTGAGGTTTATCATGGGGAGAACAACAGCACAGAACACCTCAAGTGCAGGTTAAATTGTGGCATCGAGCACTTGCAGGCACAAAACAGCCATCAGGGCAGGCAAACACAGCCCAGCTCTGAAAAGAACTGTCCAGGAGGTGTTATAACTGATGTTTAAATAGCCCCTGAAATTAATTTCACTTTATTATCCGGGCAAAAAGCCAGAGCTCCAGAAAACGAAGGCGATGGTAGATTTCTCCTCGTGTTTCAAAACAATGTCACTCCTGAAACTGACAGAGGGGCAATCCCGGGAACTGACAGAGGGACAATCCCTGAAAGTGACAGAAGGGCAATCCCTGTAAGTGACAGAAGGGCAACCCCGGGAGCTGACAGAGGGACAACCCCAGCCAACACAGTCCTCCTTCTGCAGCGCTTCCAAGGAGCCAGCACGGAGCCAAGAGCAGGGCAAGCGCAGGGGTTTGGTTAAGGCCTGTCTGCTGCCTTCCCATGCCAGCCCTGCTTCCAGCAGCTCTCGTCCTGCCGCAGGTCCCGGGAAGATGCCGGGGTAGCACTGGTGCATGCAGCAGGACAAGCCCTCTCCGGGAGCTCGGTGTCACGGGCACAATCGGGAGTACAGCAGCGATACTGCCGTTCCCCACGGATCTCCTGCCGTGTCCCAGGGCTCGCCCGTGCCGGGATCCACCCGGATCTCCTGCCATCCTCCGGGGCTCACCTGGCAGCGCGGCCGTACCTGGATCCACCTGGATTCGCCGCTCCCTCGGCAGGCCCTTCCTCGCGCTATTCCCTGCGGCTTCTCACGGCCCTGAAGACTCGGCCACCATCGATTCTCATCGTTTCGGTAAGAAACGACCTGTCCCCTGCTTGCCCTCCGTGTCCCCCCCGGTACGCCGGGAGCATCCCCGGGTACCACGGGCGCATCCCCCCCGCTCCACCTCCACGTTATCCCGGAGCCACGGGACCCGCGGGGACACCCGTGTCACCCGTGACAGCGGCCCCGCTCCCCGGCAGCGCCCGCTCGGGGGTGGGGGGGTTCGGGGCCGCTCCCCGCTCCCTCCCCGCTCACCGGGGCAGCGCCGCGAC
>VXBT01000669.1:893199-909125 GCA_013400235.1 Oriolus oriolus
GGCCCGGGAACACCGGCGCGGGCGGCGGGGGGCAGCGGGAGGAGGAAGGGGAGGGGGACGCCGTGGGAACCCGCCCTGCTCAGCCCAGCCCGCCGCGATGGGCACCGGGTGCGGTGTGCGCCCACCGGGCTGCAGGCGGCGGCCGCGGGAAGCATCATCCCGCTGCTCTTCCCGCTGTAGATCCTTCGGGATCTGCAAAGATGATGGGGGGCTGGAGCATCTCACTGATGGGGAGGGCTGGAAGCTGGGCCTGGTCAGTCTGGAGAAAGGAATACTGGGAGGGGATCCCATCAATCCGTACAATAAATATCGCCAAGGGCTGTCAGAGGATGGTGCCAGACTCTATTTAGTGATGCCCAGCAGCAGGACGAGGAGCAGTGGCCATAAACTAAAATACAAATTCCACCTCAACATGGGGAAGAACTTCTTTCCACGGAGGGTGGCAGAGCCCTGGAACAGTTGCCCAGGGAGGGCCTGGATTCTCCCTCTGTGGACACATTCCAAACCCACCTGGATGCATTCCTGTGTCACCTGCTCCAGGTGACCCTGCCTTGGCAGCGGGGTTGGACTGGGTGATCCTCAGAGATCCCTCCCAGTTTGTAACGGTTCTGGGATGCCGGGATCGGTCCCACCACGATGCGCTGCTCCCAAAGCCAGATTATCCACCTGGACCGTGGAGCTCAGCAGCTGTAAGCTGGATCTCTGGGCACTAATAGGGACTTATCCTCGGAGTCTCAACGTTTGTTGCTGAGTTATTAAAACCCTGTGTGGCTCAGATGTGGATCTGCAGAGCATCCTCGGAGCTGTGCTTTGTTCTCCGTGCCGGGATGTCCGTCGGTGCCTGGCTCCAGGGGAACGTCTGGTGCAGAGTCACTCTGGCACAGAGCAGCATCCGTGTTGTTGTTGTCAGCCAGCTGTCAGCACCCACAGGAATAGGCAGGGGTTGTGGTGCAGTGGATTCCAGCAGCCCTTTCCCAGCCCGGGCACTGCGGGAGCTGCTGGAAGCAGTGGGTGTGCACTGTTCTTCCTGCAGGAACAGAATGGGCATGGGGGACTCCAACCCGGCAGCAGTCCCGCACGCCGCCGAGGACATTCAGGGAGATGACAGGTGGATGTCACAGGTAAGGCTGGCAGGTGGATCCTCGGTGCTGGGGGGATGTTGGGCCAGGCCTGCCCAGGCCACACTTGGGACCCCGAGGTCACAACAGCCTGGAGCTGGCAGCTGTTACACCCGTGTGTCCTGCTGTGATGGAGCAAAGGAAGAGGGGTCTGGAGCATCTCTGATGAGGAGGGACTGCAGGAGCTGGGCTGGGTTAGTCCAGACAAGACTGAGAGTGGATCCCACAAATCCATACAAATATCTCCAAGGGGTGTCAGAGGATGGGCCAGACTCTGTTCAGTGATGCTCCGTGACAGGACGAGGAGCAATGGCCATAAACTCAACCACGCCAAGTTTCATCCAACCCGGGATCCTCACGGGGGTTGTGGAGTTGGGAGCAGTGTCCAGCAGCTCAGGGCTGCTGGGGGGCATGGCAGCAGGGGAAACTGGCTGGGCAGCTGTCCCTGTCCTGCAGCAGGGATGGATGCCCAGGAGGAATTGTCACCCGGAGCTCACCTTGCTGCTCTCTTTAACAGCACAATCGGTTTGTCCTGGACTGCAAGGACAAGGAGCCCGACGTGCTCTTCGTGGGGGACTCCATGGTGCAGTTGCTACAGCAGTACGAGGTAGGGGTGAAGGGAGGGAGGGAGGGGTGACTTAGAGCAATTGGAGCATCTCTCTCTAACCCAGGAGCTGCTGATCACGTGTAGCACTGATGATTTCCACTGTTCCCGTTTTCGCTGCCGTCTCCTGAGGCATTCCTGCCCTGCTTCCTGAACTCCCCAGTGCCTGGACACTGCTTTACCTGGCTGCTTTTGCCTCCCTCTGTGAGGCCACGACTACCTGCCTCCAATTTGGCACACGTGCACAGCCCCTCGACTCTCAGATTCCAGCCTCCTGAGGGCCATCGAATTCCCTGTGGGTGTATGGTGTGGCCAGAACACACTTAGCCCTGTAGAATTCAGGGTGCCAGAGGCACTGGTCCGCTGGTTCTTCCCTAAAACTATTGAGGAGAGTTCTGTTCTGGCGTGGTGGCAGCTGAGCAGCTTTGTTCTGCAAGAGCTGCTTCCCTTTGTTCTAGTTTTGTTACCTGGGGATGAGAAGGATTTAATCAGGTCATAGATTCCTTCTTCAAAGGCCCTGTTCCTTAGGGACACTGTCATCTGCAACAGATCAGCACTCTGGGGCTCTGATGAGTTCAGCAAATCACTGCTCCAGAGATCTTTCCTTCCTTTATGCCAGGTCTGAGAACTTGAATGTCAGCAGCTCCATCTCTTCTGACTCCAAATAAAACCTCGTCCCTTGTCTAAATGCCCTTTGTGGAGCGAGTTTTCAGAGCAGGGCTGGTGGCTCTCTCAGTGACCTTGAGGACACCGCGTGGTGTCTTTGCCTCACAGCCAGGACGCTGCTCTGAAACAGCACGCTGATTTCTGCTTGCAGATATGGCGAGAGCTCTTCTCACCGCTCCATGCACTGAATTTTGGGATTGGTGGAGACACCACGGGACATGTTCTATGGAGACTGAAGAACGGTGAACTGGAGAACATTAAACCCAAGGTACGAGCTGCAGAGTTAGTGAGGATGTCCAGGTGTGCAGTGAAGGACACCTGCAGTTGCAGGCCTGGCACAAGTGCCTTCCCTGAGAGCAGTGGGCAGTGCCAGCCCCGGGGCTCTCAGCCCAACTCTCCCTGCAGTTCTCTGGCCACAGATGATGTTTATGCAGGGATTTCAGGGTCATCGGCCCTGTTACCACTTGCTCTGGAAAAGCTGCAAACGTTTTTTTCTCCTTGCAGGTCATTGTTGTTTGGGTTGGAACAAATAACCATGAAAACACAGCAGAAGAAGTCGCAGGGGGAATCGAGGCCATCGTGCGCCTGATAAACACCCAGCAGCCACAGGCCAAAGTGATTGTGCTGGTACGTCCCTGCTCCCTGGGCTGTGCCTCTGCCTCACTGGGAGTCACTGGTCAGTGCTGGGAGGGCAGCCCCTTGATCTGTCCTCTGCTTTGTGCCTCCCCTCGCTGGCTTGGCTTTGCAGGAGCCCTCCTTTGGCCCCTCCAGAGCTGGGTGGACTCACTCCCAGTAACTATCCCACTTATTAATGTTGCTGAGGAAGTCCTGTGAAGGGAAAACAGGTGCCCAAATCCCAGCTGGCACTGGGAATCCTAGCTGGCTTCCTTGTCCTAAGGAAGCTGCTGCCTGTCTTGCTGAGGAGCTGAAAGTGTATGGGAAGAGCACAAGCTGATAGATTTAAAAATAAAAGAAAGCAGTTTCCCTGCCAGTCAATGCTCGTAGCTCATCTGGCTCCTTCCCTTGCATTTCATATTAGGCCTGAATGGACAAATTCTGATTCAAAGAATGAGTTCCTCTTGTCACAGACATCCTAAATCGTGACAGGCAGCCCAAATTGGAAGGGAAGGCAGGGCTCCTGATGCCATCAGAGTCACACGAAGCTCTTTTCTGCCTCCTCTCATGCCAGGGCCTGCTACCTCGTGGAGAGAAGCCAAACCCGCTGCGGCAGAAGAACGCCAAGGTGAACCATCTGCTCAAAGCCTCGCTCCCCAAGCTGCCCAACGTGCAGCTGCTGGACGTGGACGTGGGCTTCGTGCACTCGGATGGCACCATCTCCTACCACGACATGTTCGACTTCCTGCACCTGACGGGCGGGGGCTACGCCAAGGTCTGCAAGCCCCTCCACGAACTGATCATGCAGCTGCTGGAGGAGACCCCCGAGGAGAAACGAGCTGCCCTGGCCTGAGTCGCTGCTGTCAGCGTGGAGAGCATCATCCAGCCCATCAGATCAGTTCTGTCACTGGCACTACAGAATCCTTCTTTCTTAAAGCACTTTCCATTGTAGAATGTTACCGGATGTCCGTACCTAGTGTTTTGAGGGGGAAGGCTCATGTTTAACTGGTCTTGTACATACGAGGGCCGGCTGGGTTGGTTTTATTGCAGGAGGAAATTAGCTGAAGAAGAGTTTTACTTTTAAACCATTCCTCATTTAAAGCGAGAACAGGACTGTCACTCTGTGCCCCTCTCATGTCTTGTTGCTCTGTGGTTGTCCTAGACCCCTTGTAGCTTGTCCGACAGCCCGCTCCTGGCTCACCGTTCCTGGCTGCAGCCATCATGCTCTGTGTATTTGCCTGGGAACAAGAATCACATTCCACTTGCAAAAGCCAGAACAGATGCATTTTTCCAAACTCGGTTCCACCTTTTAGGCGGTTTTGGGTTTTTTGTTTGGGTTTTTGTTTGTTTGGTTGTTTGTTGTTTGTTTTTTTACTGGGGGGGGTTAAATGACACGTGTTGCTTTCTCACTCCTTTCCTGAAGCAGCTTGAAACTGGAATTCAGAAATTTAAAGAAGCGAACAGTTACCTGAACCCGTGTAACACTCCCCAGTGCTTGTCTTGTGCTCGTTTCCCCAGTCCTGCTAGCGGGGGCACCTTCCTTCCCACGTAGCTCTCCCAGGGGCACCTTCCCTCCCACGCAGTTCTCCTGGGCACGCTCCCATTTGGGTGCTGCTGCTGGCCCCTGCTCCTGCTGCCCGTGATGTTGCTGGCTTTTAGCAGTTGCTCAGTGTAGGATTTTAATGATCCGGTAATTGGCAGTCACTTCCTCGCTCCTCTGGAACTGACAGACATCCCTCTGGGGTGCCCGGGCTCTTTGCAGTTTTTTTTCTATTTTTTTATTGACTATGACTGTTATATCCTTTTTTTCTAAAGCAAACCCACATGAAGAGCCCCTGGCTGCACGGCCTAAATCACTCTGAAGCTTTACAGATCCCAAGGTGTATATTTCCTTATCACTACTGGTTTACTTGTATAAACATTTTATTTGAGCAACTACAGCCTCTTGAAGTAAAAAGTGAAGTTAAGGTGTAGCTTCTCCTGCCCTGGACACTGCTCCTCACCTCTAGCAAGGGAGCCAGAGGGGCAGGTGCCCTCCTGAAGGGCTGTGGCTCAGTGGGTTTTGGTTTGGTTTGTAGGTCGGACGGCTGGTTGTAGTGAAACAGCTTTTCATTTAAAACTGATAGCTTCTCTTCCAGAAAGAAATGGTTTGGACCTGAGAGGCAGAGCCCTAGATTAATTGATAACTTGCAAACAACCTATTTTAAACCAAGTCTGTTCCTCCCTGCCTTACCTGCCGGAGCTGGAGCTCAGTGGTGCCACGCTGGGTTTGTGCTTCCCGCGGGATTCCAGGCGGGTAAACCTGGGAGGAACGGAGAGCTCCACTCTGTGCTCCCAGGGAGGGGTGTTCAGGTGCCAGGTGGCTGTGCTGAAGCCCGTAGGTACTGTACATAGTCTGTCTGCCCTTTGCTGCAGCCAAGGGGCTGGTGTGTAACTCTGACCTAGCGTTGAGGAATCCCCTAACGTCCCACCTCCTCCCCCTCCTCCTGTAGATTTGATCATAGCAGGATTCCTGCCTGGATTGCATGCATAGTGTGTGTTTTGTTTCCAGTATATGTGATCTACACACAGATGAAGGAAAGGTGAAGCGTTCCCCTGGCCAGGATCAGGCGCAGGGCGTTGCAGAGTGCCATGGGAGAGGAGGGATCCCGTCCCACCCCCATGAACCAGAGCAGGGATGCTGCTCCCTGGAGCTCCACGGCCTTGCAGGGCAGGCTTTGAGGGAACACTGCTCATGCTTCCCATAAGGTTCTGACTGGAAAAATTGGGGAAGGGCAAGTGGAAAATCAAATGTTAGAAGTAGACTGCAGTGGAGAGTTCCTGGGGAAGGGCTTATCCCATCCCAAGCCCCCTCAAGGAGCCAGGATAAAACCCATTCTTGCCCCCTGAGAGCTTTCCATCTCTCCAGGCTTACAAGAAAAGGCTGTGTGCTAGTTTAATCTCTGCACCCCTGCTTCCTTCCCTCCCTGCTGCTGCTGCTGCTGCATTTGGCTGAAGAGATGCTAACCAGGAATGTAATCTCCAGTAAAGCTCCGACTTCGCTCGGCACCCTGTGCTCGCTGTGAGCCAGCCCCGGCAGGGTGCCGAGTGGACCGGGGAATTTGGCAGGCTCCGGAGGCTCCGGGGAGGCTCTGCTGGCTCTGCTTAGGCTTGGCTTGCTGAGGTGCCACGCTCTGTGCTGGTTCAATGCTCTCGGCTCTGCTTGTCGCTGCCTGGCAGGAAACTGCCCTGCTCACCTGAGAGGTGTCGTGGGCAGGAGGGGTTCTGCCTCCTGCTCACCTAGTGCTGAAATCCGAGTGCCTCCTGTGAGAAAACTTCAGTTCCAGCTCTGGATGTCCCTCGGGATGGGGCTGGGCTGGAGCTGTGGCCTCTGAGTGAGCGTGTCCAGTTTCATGTTTATGCAGCAGAGAGGAAAACAAACAAAAGATGTGAAATGACAGAGTCTTGTGAGGTGCCAGGGGAGGGTGAGGCAGGAGCGGGGAGGCCCCCGTACCTCCCCTCGCTGCCCACCCGCTGCCCCAAGCCTTCCCCGGGACACAACCTTTGTGATTCTGCTTTGGCAAAAATGCATCGGCTGGTAGAAGTCACTGTTAGTGCATATTTCGATATAAATGTCAATGTTTCACCCACCGTGTCGCAGCCTGTGTGTGTGTGTGTGTGCCCAGCCGTCTCCTGCCCTGTCTCGGTCACTCTTGGAGGTCTCCACGGGGCCGGGCAGGTGCTGCCAAACCTCCCACTGCGGGTCCTCCCCGGCTCTGGGAGTTGTGCTCGGCCAGATCCTTGCTCCTCGTTTAATTCCTGCTTTTCACACTCCGTTTGGGGCCGGTTTTGTCTGTTTTCCTCCTTTCCCTGTGCAGATCTGGGTGCTGCACCCAAACCTGTGAGTGCGGTGCTGCAGGTGAAGGGAACTGGTTTGCTTTGGCCCTCGACAGGACATCGGCTTGTATTCGATTCCCAAGTGATTTCTCTCTAATGGCCCTGGAACAAACAGGGAATGCATATCCCCAAGCAGTCCCGCTCACAGCTATCCCGCAAGAGGCGACTCGAGTTCCATCAGAGCTGAGGAGTCGGTCAGAATTCTGCTTCCCTTCCCGCATGTCTGTCCCTGAGGTTGTCCCATCTGCCACCAGCGTCACAACCCGCACCTGGAAACAATGGGCAGACTGTCCAAACTGTGGGATCCTCAGGGACAGGAGGGCCCGGAGAAATAAAGTGCACAATAGCAGCAGTGCCTTGTCTCGTGGCGTTTGTCCCGTGGAGCAGAGCAGGACGCCGGCAGCAGCGGTCCTGGATGTCAGAGCCAGCCCAGGAAGTGGCTCTGAGTGAGGGACACGGGACTGAGCCTCTCAGAGGTGAATTTAAAATCAAAACCCTCAGCTGCAGGCAAATAAAATGTGATATAAAGGCCATGGAGCGGTTGGAGAGAGGCCTGGAAGCTGGAGGCTTGGCAACAGCTGGGATGGGGGGTGCTTTGGGAGACTCACCATAAATGCAGTGTGGCATCATTCCTGCTTCTCCCAAGCATGGGAAAACTCCCAAGTTAATTTGAATTATTCCATCTCTGGTGGTGAAGGGTGCTACAAACAGGAGAGGCTGCAGGAACCCCGGTGAGAATCCAGAGAGCAGCAGGAGAAAAGGATGGGGCAGAGCCATCCCTTGCCTGACAGGATTCTTCCACGTTCTCGTGGGCTTTGGGGGCAGGCAGGCTGGCCAAGGGGTTTGGGTGGGTGTCCGGAGTGCTACATGGCACCGGGGCTTCCCTGTGGGGCAAGGACTCCATATGGGGTCTCCTATGGAGCAGGGGCTCCCTTATGGGGTACTATACAGCACAAGGCTCTCCTATAGGGTTCTATATGGGGCGGGAGCTGCCCCATAGACCAGAGCTTTTCCTGTGGGGTTCCGTAGGGAAATGGGCTTCCTGTACAGGATCCCATATGGAGCAGGGGCTCCCCTGTGGAGCCGGGGTCCTATATGGGCTTGGGGCTCCCCTATAGAGCAGGGCTTCCCCTGCGGGGTCCCATATGGAGCAGGGCTCCCTTACGGGGTCTGGAGACGGGGGGCTCCCCTGGAGGACAGGGCTTCCCCTGTGCGGGCCCCTGTGCAACCGGGCTCCCCCCTCGGGGTCGCGCACGGGGCTCGGTGCCCCGGGGCGGGGGTTCCCGGCCGGGCCGCTGCCCCGGGCTCGGGCCGGTCCCCCNAGGAGATGGCCTGGTCCGCCATGTTCGCGCCGCGCCGGAGCCGCCGGGAGAGAGACGCTGCTGCCGCTCAAGACGAAAGGGCGGGAGCGCTGCCGCTCAAGGGCTTAATGCCGGGCCGCGCCGGCCACGCCCCCCGCCGTCCCATTGGCCAGTTCGCTCCGGGGGCGGAGCGTGTGACGAAAGGGCCCCGCCGCCGCTCCCTCCCCTCGCTCTCCCCCGCGCTGCGGCGCCAGTGTCGCAGCGCCGCGTCACCCGGGGCGGCCCGGCCCCGCCACCGCCCCGGCCCCGCCATGGGGCAGCGCGCACGGACGCGCCCCGGCTGAGCGCCCCGTCCGTCCCGTCCCGACCCGTCCCGTCCCTTCCCTTCCCGTCCCGTCCCGTCCCGTCCGTGCCGTCCCGCCCCGCGGACCTTGGCCGGGGATGCTGGCGGGATGCCGGGCGCCGGGGCGGCCGCGCTGGCCTGGGCGCTGCTGGCCGGGGCACTGCTGCCCCCGCCGCCCGTCCGGCCCCAGCCCCAGCGGGACCGCGACGTGAAGGAGAAGGAAGCGCAGTTCAACACCACCTACATCGACTGGGTGGACGCCAACCTGCTCAACATCTACGCCTTCAACCACAGCGTCCGGAGGAACAGGGTGAGCCGGGGTGGTCACCACGGCCACGTCCCCCCCAGGGCTGCCAGGGTTGTGGGGTGCTCGGGGCACGGCAGCCTCTGCCGCGGCAGCCGAGCAAAGTCCAGCCCTCGGTTCGAGCCGCCGCGGCCCGACCTGCCCGGCCAACGCCTCACCTGCCCCGTCCCCGCAGACCGAGGGCGTGCGGGTGTCAGTGAACGTCCTCTCGGACCACAAGGACCGGCCCGTCCTCTTCGTGGTGAGGCAGAAGGAGGCGGTGGTCTCCTTCCAGGTGCCGCTCATCCTCCGGGGCCTGTGAGTACCAGCAGGGCGGGCAGGGATTCCCCGTGCAGGGATGTCCCATGTGGGGATGTCCCCTGCAGGGATTCCCCAGGCTGGGATTCCCCGGGCTGGGATGCCCCACGCAGAGGTCCCCAGCAGGGTGGGTGGGCACACGCGGCTCTCCCTGCCCAGGTACCAGCGGAAATACGCGTACCAGGAGGTGAGCCGCACGCTCTGCCAGCCGCAGACCAAGGCTGAGGTGGAGACCCAGCACTTCTACGTGGATGTCTCCACGCTCTCCCTCAACACTTCCTACCAGCTGCGGGTCACCCGCGTGGAGAACTTTGTGCTGCGGTGAGGGAGCCCCGCGCCCTTGTCCCCTTCCCCGCCTGCTGCCTGTGGGGGCTGTGGGGGCTGTGGGCTCCCCTCAGCACCCATCACCTTTCCCGTGCTCTGTGCAGGACCAATGAAGGGTTCAGCTTCAACGCCACGGCCGCCCAGCCGCAGGTGAGGGCAGCTGGCACGGCGTGGCACGGGAGGGGGCTGCACCCAGGAGAGGAGCGTGGCCACCGTGGCACCAATGGACCCTTTCTCCCCACAGTACTTCAAGTATGAGTTCCCTGAGGAAGTGGACTCGGTGATCGTGAAGGTGACCTCGGCCATGGCCTTCCCCTGCTCTGTCATCTCCATCCAGGACATCCTGGTAGGTGTGGGCAGTGGGTCTCCTCTCTGGGTGACCCGCGGTGCCCGGCGGGGCTGACGGCCCCTCTGCCCCCTCAGTGCCCCGTCTATGACCTGGACAACAACGTGGCCTTCATCGGGATGTACCAAACCATGACGAAGAAGGCGGCCATCACCGTGCAGGTGGGCACAGGGCTGAGCCGCTCCCGATCCCTGCCTGGTGCTGCCAGGTGCCGCTGGCTACCAGAGCCCACAGAGGATATCCTTGGGATAACCTCTGGCATGGAGATGCCCTGCTGGGCTCTGCTGACCCCCGTCTCTTGCTGCAGAAGAAGGATTTCCCCAGCCATAGCTTCTACGTGGTGGTGGTGGTGAAGACGGAGGACGAGGTGTGCGGGGGGGCTCTGCCCTACTACCCCCTGTCCAAGGATGCCTCTCCAGGTTTGCAGTGGGGCTGCCACCATGGGCTGTGTGTGGGGACAAGCTGGGGACAGGGCAGAGAGCTGAGCCCTGTCCCTGCCGTCTTCCAGATGAGCCCGTGGATCAGCCCAACCGGCAGAAGACACTGGAGGTGATGGTGTCACCCGCCATAACCTGTGAGTCTGGGAGGGGCTGGGGGTGCTGGGCTCTGCAGGGACCCGTGGCAGGTCCCCCGAGGTGCCACCCCCGCTGAGGGCCTGTCCCGGCTCTGCACAGCCGAGGCCTACGTGCGCAGTGTGCTCTTCTGCCTCGGCATCTTCCTCTCCTTCTACGTCCTCACGCTGCTCATCGCCTGCTGGGAGAGCTGCCGGTGAGTGCCCGGGTGCCGCTGCCCCGCTGGGTGCTGAGCCCAGGGGCACAACCCTGGTGAGGCCCTCGGGCTGTGTCCCCTCAGCCCAGCAGTGGCACGAAGGGGCTGACAGCTGTTTCCCTCTGCAGGCAGCACAAGAGAAAGGGGCTCCTGGCAGCCATGGATTCGCCCAGCCTGGACACAGGTGAGGGCTGGAGGCAGCAGCCGGCAGCACGGAGGGGACTGCCTGGGCAGCTCCTGGTTATTCTGCCCTCTTGAGCCTGTGCCAAAGCCTCTGCAGGAGTTCCCCGCTGTCCCCCTGAGTCCCTGGGGACAAATCCCAGTGTCAGGGGGACAGGGAGGTCCCAGCTCTCTCTGCTGTGGGGCTGGCAGGGCTGTGCTGGGGCTTTGCATCTCACTAGGTCTGTCTCTTTTTTCCCGTGGCTTTCCGGGGACTCCCAGCATCGCTCCTGGGTAGGTGCCAGCTCTGTCCTCGGCTCTGAGCTCGCCCCATGCCAGGGCAGGGTTCTGGGAGCTGCTTTGTGTCCACGGGCCGTGCAGCCCAGGGACAGGGGTGCCACCAAGGGTGACAGGGACCCTCCTGTCCCGCAGGTCACTCCCGCAGCATCCCTGACTCCTTCCTGAACCACGGCCCCTACGACAGCTACGGCTACGGCTCCTTTGGTGAGTGCCACGCGCTGTCCCCTATCCTTCACCCCCCTGCCCACGGGCTGTGCCCACCCTCTGCCTGTCCTTGTCCCTGCAGGGAACGGCTCCTCCAGCAGCACTGAGGGCATCACGGACAGCCAGGGCTCCGCAGAAGTCTCCTACAGTTACGTGGGTGAGTTGTGGGGCCACTGGTGTGGCCGCAGCCCTGCGGAGCCTCGTGCCCGGTGGCGTCCTGGCTCTGCCCCCTCCATCTCCGGGAAGGGTCCTGGGGCTGCCGGCCCCTCCGTGCAGCCCCCAGCGGGGTCTCCATCACTGGCACAGCTCAGGGAGCTCTGCTCCAGTAACTCTGGCTTTCCTTTGAAGGGCAGGAGCAGTTCAAGCGGCGCACGCCCTCCGCCCCGATGAGGCCGCTGAGCATTGCCATGGGTAGATGCTGGTACCGGGCAGGGTCGGGCCAATCAGGGTGAAATCTGCCCAGCCCCAAGCTTGTGCCCAGGTCACAGAGCACCCCGCTCCCCTCCCTCAGAGCAAGGGCAGCACCTGAGGGGCTGCAGAGCAGGACATTGTGCGCCTGGCCCTCGGTGGTCCCCAGCGTGGCAGAGCCCCGGGGGACAGGCACGGAGCAATGCTTGCCTGCATGGGCACAGCCACCACCTGTCCCCGGGGCAGGGCCGTAGGGAGCTGAGGCCTGTCCCCCACGTGAGCTGGCAGGGAGGCAGCCCAGTGGTTAATTGGGGGTGATTGGGATCCTGCGGGGTGGGCACCGAGGCGGGCTGGCCCAGAGGCTCTGCTGACGGCCCCGGCTCGGCCGCAGGGGAGCGGTCACTGGAGAACGTGGCCGGCCGGCCGCGCATGGACTCGCTCAGCTCCGTCGAGGAGGATGACTACGACACGCTGGCCGACATTGACTATGACAAGAATGTCATCCGCACCAAGGTGTGTCCCCCCCCGGCCCCCAGCCCTGCCAGCTGCTCCCTGCCGGCCAGGCGAGCCCCTGACCCCCCTCTCCTTCCAGCAATACCTGTGCGTGGCCGACCTGGCGCGCAAGGACAAGCGGGTGCTGCGGAAGAAGTACCAGATCTACTTCTGGTGAGTGGGAGACCGTGGGGAGGGGGGCACTGGGCGGTGTCCCAGCCCAGGGCGCACAGCAGGGACCCCCTGACATCGCTGCCCTCTGCCAGGAACATCGCCACCATCGCTGTCTTCTACGCCCTCCCCGTCATCCAGCTCGTCATCACCTACCAGACGGTGAGTGGGGCCAGGGCGGCAGTGAGGGGGGCTCCTGGGAGCTCGGGGGGCTGCAGTCCGAAACCCCGCTCCCCGGCATGATGGGGACATCCCCGGGAGTCCCCTGTGTCCCTCACCCTGCCCGTGCCCACAGGTGGTGAATGTCACCGGCAACCAGGACATCTGCTACTACAACTTCTTGTGTGCCCACCCGCTGGGGAACCTCAGGTGGGTTGGGGGGGACAGCGGAGGGTGGCTGGGGGTCCCCTGTGCCCAGGGCTGGGCGGCAGCGGGACCCCAGGGAGGGAGGGGGCTCCGCAGCACCCACACCGGGACTGGCCCCTCGCAGCGCTTTCAACAACATCCTCAGCAACCTGGGCTACGTCCTGCTGGGTTTGCTGTTCCTGCTGATCATCCTGCAGCGCGAGATCAACTACAACCGCGCGCTGCTGCGCAACGACGCCCACGCCCTGGTAAGGGACGGGGCTGCCTGGGGCGCTTGGGCTGCCTGGGGGGGCTCAGCCTCCCGGGACCCCCCGCTGCCCCTCCATCCCTCCCTTCTGCCCCACAGGAGTGTGGCATCCCCAAGCACTTCGGGCTCTTCTACGCCATGGGCACCGCACTCATGATGGAGGGGCTGCTCAGCGCCTGCTACCACGTCTGCCCCAACTACACCAACTTCCAGTTCGGTGAGTGCCCCCCGGCCCCCCACCGCCCACACCGGGGCCACCCACGCCCCTCTCACCGCTGTGCCCCCCCAGACACGTCCTTCATGTACATGATCGCGGGGCTCTGCATGCTGAAGCTCTACCAGAAGCGTCACCCGGACATCAACGCCAGCGCCTACAGCGCCTACGCCTGCCTGGCCCTCGTCATCTTCTTCTCTGTGGTGGGCGTGGTGAGTACGGTGGGCACCGAGGGAGGGGGGCTGGTTGCCCCCACAGTTTACTGCCCGCCCCCCGCTCGCCCCGCAGGTGTTCGGGAAGGGGAACACGGCCTTCTGGATCATCTTCTCCGTCATCCACATCGTGGCCACGCTGCTGCTGAGCACCCAGCTGTACTACATGGGGCGCTGGAAGCTGGGTGAGGGGGGGCACTGTGAGCGAGGTGGGTGGGAACAGCGTGGTGGCCCCCCGGCGTCACCTCCCCTCTCCCCTCCCCGCAGACTCGGGCATCCTGCGCAGGATCCTGCACGTGCTGTACACGGACTGCGTCCGGCAGTGCAGCGGGCCCATGTACGTGGTGAGTGCTGGCACCAGGGCCCCTGGCTCTGCGGAGACCCTCCCTGGCAGCCCCCCCAGAGCAGCTGCCCGCCACCCCTCACAGCCCCCTTGCCCTTTGCAGGACCGAATGGTGCTCCTGGTCATGGGAAACATCATCAACTGGTCGCTGTGAGTGCAGAGCTGGGCACGTGCCACATCCCACCCCGCTGCTCCCCATCCCCACTGCCGCCCTCACCCTGCTCCTGCGGCACTGCCATCCCTCCACGGGCTGGGCTGAGGATGGGCTGCTCATGGCAGTTGTGAGCCCAGCATGACAGGTCCCCCTGCAGCTGTGGCACCCCGGAGTCCCCACGTGCTGCCTGCTCTCCCCGGGGCTGCAGACATGCTTTGGGGACAGCGGGCATGGCAGGGGACCCCCAGGCTGACCCCACTGCCTCCCCAGAGCTGCCTACGGCCTCATTGTCCGTCCCAATGACTTCGCTTCCTACCTGCTGGCCATCGGCATCTGCAACCTCCTCCTCTACTTCGCCTTCTACATTATCATGAAGGTGGGAGTCGAGCCCCTGGCCCCCATGGGCCCAACGAAGAGGGCAGGGCAGGGATGGGCAGTGCTGCCAGCTCCTGCCCACACGGTGACCCCGGCCTCTCCCGCAGCTCCGCAGCGGCGAGCGCATCAAGCTCATCCCCCTGCTCTGCATCATCAGCACCTCCGTGGTCTGGGGCTTTGCCCTCTTCTTCTTCTTCCAGGGGCTCAGCACCTGGCAGGTGAGCGGGAGGGTGGCACGGGCAGCGGGGTGGGCAGGGCAGCCGTGGGCAGGCACGGTGACACTGGCCCTGTGCCCGGCAGAAAACGCCAGCCGAATCCCGGGAGCACAACCGTGACTGCATCCTGCTCGACTTCTTTGACGACCACGACATCTGGCATTTCCTCTCCTCCATCGCCATGTTCGGCTCCTTCCTGGTAGGCGCTGGTTCCACCGGCACAGCCGCCACTGGCCCCAGTTCCCCGGCTCACCAGGGCCCTGCTCCCTCACTCCCCTCACTCCACAGGTGCTGCTGACGCTGGACGATGACTTGGACTGTGTCCAGCGGGACAAGATCTACGTCTTCTAGGAGCCTGCAGCCACCCGCTGCCCTGGGACTGTGCCAAACGCCCGGCTGCAGCCCCGGGAGGGGGGACCCACCCCTGGGGAGGGATGTCTGTGCTGCAGGTCCTGCCAGCCACTCCGTCCCCCTCCCCGCACAGCCCGGGGGTCCTGGTTTGCCTCCTCCCCGTCAGCCGGGTCCCTCCAGGCACTTTGTGCCCATCCCCGGACCCGTCATAGCCAAAAACGGGGCTGGGGGGCCACCGGAGCATCCGTCCTCGGTGGCAAGTGACACTGGAAAAGGTGCTGCTGCTGCTCCGTGTCCGTGTGCCCGTGGGCACGGGGGGAGGGGGTTGGGGCAAGCGCCGTGCCAGCAGCCCCGTGGCCCCCGGAGTGCGTGGGTGTGGGTCTCTCTTCAGTGCCTGAGTCGAGTGGGTGGGAGGTGGGGGTGCGTGGGGCCAGCACGGCGGTGGCAGTGGCCGGAGAGGCCCCACTCGTGTCTCCTCCAGCATCCGGGGGGTGGCCGCAGTGGGCCCCGGCGCCGCTCCCCGCCGAGGTGCCGAGCGCACGGATCTGCTGGGAAGGGACTCGCATTAAAGTGTCTGCACTTTGCCTGTGCCTGCTGCCGCCTGCCCGGGGCCCGGGGGGTGGCTGCCACCGGCTCTCAGCCAGGCCCTGCTGTGGCGCTGGCTCCTTCTCCCCACGGGATTTTGGGAGAGGGGAGATGCTGCAGGGGCTGGAAAATGCTACCCTGGACAGCACGTGTTGCGGGGCTGGGGGTGTCCTGCGAGGCACGGGGGGACTGGCAGCCCCAGGGGTGTGTGGGGATGCCCAGGGGGTCCCACTTCACGGGCAGCAAAGTTCCCTGGGGGCTGGGGCCCCCTGTGGCATCATCGCAGCGCGGTGCCAGGGCTGCTGGATGCCCCGCCGTGCCCTGACCCGCTCCAGCTGGTGCCCGCGGGGCAGAGGGAATCCCGGGATCTGCGGGACGGCGCGGCCTCGGCAGCCCCGGCCCCGGCAGCCCCGGCCGGGCACCGTGGGTGTCACCCGTGCCCCCGCAGCATCCCCGGCTCCCGGCGGTGAGCGCACGGGAAAACCAGCCATGAAGTCAGGGCAGGAGCCCTCGGCGCGGCCGCCTGGCTATAAAAGGATTTACTCCATCAGCCCCCGGCCCGGTTCCG
>VXBT01000669.1:911953-925802 GCA_013400235.1 Oriolus oriolus
GCCCTCGCCGGAACCCTCGGGTGGGACGGGCCCGCCCCCGGCCCCCGGGGCCACCGCCCTGCCCGCCGCCCGCACGAGCCCGCGCCACCGCCGCAGAGATCCCTGCCAACGGGGAGAAGAGAGAATTGGCCTCGGTTTTGTACTTCGTTTTTGTCAAAATTAAAAGGTTATATTCATCTAGCGTGGCCTGACGAAGTTTCCTCCCGCCGGCCCTGCTGCGGCTGGCTGATGGCACCCGGAAAGCCAAAGCCGTTCTCCCTAAAAGGCCACAGCTGCTCCTTCTGCCACCTCCAAACCCGGGAAAACCAAAGCTGGAGCTTGGATTTTCCCTGCCTGGCTTGGGAAAGGGCTCTGCTCTCTCCCCGCTGAACCATGACACCCACCTCTGTCCTCACTCCTTCCAATGCTCCGGCCCAGCCCTTGCCTCCCCTGCCTGGAGCAGCCCCTTCTGTGCCAGGGCACGGAGGGCACGCAGCCCCCACACATGCAGCACCCCAACACTGGGTCCCCCCCGGCCCCGGGGCTGGGACGTGCTGTGTGATCCATTTTTGCACAGTGAGGAAGCTTTGGGAGGGCAGAAGAGTGATGGATGGGGGAGAGGAGGGTTTTTCAGGCTTTATTTGGAAAGCTACACAAAAGGGCTTTGCTGATTAAAAAACAAACCCCAGCTTTAAAAAAATAAACCACCGAACCCAAAGACATGGGAACAAGCCAACCCTGCTCGGAAGAGCCACTGCCAGAGCAACTCAACCTCTCCTCCCCAGCCCAAACCAGGCCTACCTGCTACCAGAGGTGCTCCTGTGCCCATTGACACAGGGACAGCCCCATCCTGCCCCCCAGACAGGCTGGTTCCTGCCTCCCCCACCCCACAGCTGCTCTGTGCCCACGGGAGAGGAGAAATCAGCAGGATCACAGCACGGGGGGCAGGGAGAAGCGCTGGTTGGAGATGAGTGAAATAACTCCCTGCTTCTAAACTGGGATAACTGGTGGGTAGGGGCTCGCTGCCAGCCCAGGAAAATGCCAGTGCTGCGGGGTCCCTGCCTGCAGAGGCAGCTGCTGGGGCCTTGTGTCATTTTCCAGGCTCGCTCTGCAGAAATCAGGGACAAAGTGACACGTCTTGGCCCTGCTGCAGCGGCAGGAAGGGGCTCGGTGTGGAACTGCACTCCACACACATCGGGGAGCCCCGAGTGCCCGGCAGGGCAGGCTCTGTCGGGAAAGGGTTTAAGGCTTGCTTTGTTTTCCAGAGCGAGGGAAGGGACGCTCCCTTTCCAGTACCAGCACTCTCTCCTTGTTTCCAGCACCACCTCCCGCAGGACACAGTGGCAGTGGTCCCTGGGGGCTCACAAGCAGCCTGTGCTGCCCGAGCCCAGGAAGGCCGTACCGAGGGACCGAGGGAGGGTCCCAGCCCAGCCCCAGTCACAGTCAGCAGGGCTGGTGCTCCCCGTCCTCCATGAGGAGTTCAGTCGATGCCCCCCGGCCCAGGAATCCCGTTCCAGTGGGAGCTGCCTCATGGAAGCTCCCAGCTCTGCCATTGCTGGAAAGTTTGGGGTGGGTGGGGGTCCAGGACCCCTCCTCCCTGTCCCGGGCAGGCTCCAGGTGCTCACACTCCATCTCGGCCTCCTCCACGTCCTTCTCCCGGTACAGCGGCACCGACTCCATCTCCAGGCCGCTCTCCAGGGCTCGGTGCTTCCCGCCCTGCCGGTACCACCTGCAGCTGGTGGGGCTGGAGCAGGCCAGGTCCAGCCCCACCTCGTTCCTTGTCAGGCAAACCTCCAGCATGTAGTAGAAAGTCCAGAACACGGCAAAGCATCCCAGGAGCAGGAGGGTCTGTGGAGGGAAACCCCTTGAGAAACACAGCTCTCAACCCCCTCAGGGCCCTGCCCGCTGCCCAGCAGAGAGGGCACAGAGTCCTGAGCAGGGTCCTGCTCTTCCAGCTCATCCTGGGGGAGGCAGGGCTCCCCAGCCCGCAGGCAGGCTCACCTTGAGGGTGTTGGCTGTGATGGTGTAACGCTGCTCCTCGGGGATGTCCAGCCCTGGGGGACAGGGCAGGGAGAAGTCACCGCTCAGGTACTGCCCGCTCATGGCTTCCTCCAGCAGCCTGGGGACAGAGACACCCCGTGAGGGTCCCGTGGGTAGGGGGGCTCCAGGGAGGCTCCAAAATGCCCACAAAGGGTCTGGAGTGTCTCCTTCAGCCCACAGAGCCATGCTCTGCAGCTCACGGCTGCCCTGTGAGGTGTGAGGGCAGCCCCAGCCTCGCCTGCCACACGCCCAGCTGGCAGCAACACCGCTCCAACCCACAGGCCGGGATAAATCCCTCAGCCTCCCTTTCCTGGCTCCCCACCGAGCTGGGGACGTGGTGCCTCACCTCTGCCGTTCCTTCATCTCTGCTGGGGACCACGAGGAGCCGTACAGGGTCAGCTGCCAGTGCTTCAAGGTGCCAGGCCTCAGGCTCTCGTCTCCTGGGGAGGAAGCAGGTTGGTCCAGTGGGGACCCAGCTGACGGGCTGGCAGCTCCCAGGACGTGGCACAGAGCTGCCACCACCGCTGAGGGCCCTTGGGGAGGCAGGACTCACCGATGTCCCTGATGAGCAGCCTGTAGGTGCCCTGTGCCTCCTCGCCCCAGCACCGCACCGTGGAGAAAGTCCAGTCAGAGAAGCCATTGGGGTCCCTGCCAAGGGTGAGGGGAAACAGCCCATGAGGGGTCACAGAGCCTGAGCCACCAGGCCGGACACAGCCCCAGGTCCTGCCCTCCACACTGTCCCCTCGGTGCTCACGAGTCCATGCTCCGGGTGGTCCCGATCAGGGACATCATCCCGCTGGGGCAGAAGAGCCGGATCTCCAGGTTGCCACGGCGGGGGTGGGTGATGGTGACCGTGACTGCCACGTGCTCCAGGGTCCTCATGCCAGAGAGCTCCAGGTCGGCAGGGGTGACTGGGGAAGGGAAGGGGGGTTTTGGTCAGGGCTGGTGGCCTTGGGATGGAGGCCCCACTCCCAGCCAGCCCCACGGGGCTGTGGTGCCACTGAACCACGTCATCTCTGCCTCTTCCCAGCTGCCCTGAGAGGGACTGGGAGCAGAAGCCAGGCGTCCAGGCTGCCCCATCCCACCTTGAACTGTTCCCAGCTCCACGAATGCTCACAGCCCCAGAGCCGCTGACCACAGCCCCTCTACAGCGGGGTGAGCCCAGGCAGCCGGGTGCTCCCAGCCCCTGCCGAGGGGGACGTGGGCGCTGCCAGGACAGGCACCTCACAGAGCCAGCAGTGCCCCTCTGTGCAGGCCCTGCTGGGGCCGGGGAGGGCTGGGCCCAGCTCTCCTTGCCCCCGGTAGCAGCGCTGTGCTCCGGACGGGCCCGGCCAAGTCGGGAGCTGCAGCATTGCCTAAAATGGTCAAAGCCAGCGGAGCGGCTCTGGCCGCTGCCCAGCCCGGCCCTGCTGCGAGCCCTGTCCGGCTCCCCAAACACACCAGGGCACGGACGGGGCTGTGGGGAGGGGACCACAGCAGCAGCAGGCAGATCCCCCGGGGATGGGCATCGGAAGGAGCCCAGGCAGCCCAGCATTAACCCGTTCCTGGCCTCCTGCAGCCCAGGGCTGGCTCCCCGGCCCCGGCGCGCACAGCACGTGCTCTCCGTGGCACACCTGCTCTTACCGTTCCAGGCCACCTCCAGCTCCCGCGGGAGCAACGGGATGCTCCTGCCCTCCTTCAGCACGGGGCTCACGTACGAGGCCAGGTATGGCACCGACTCCCAGATCTGGCAGGGGAAGGGCAGAGAGGGTTCAGCACGGATTGCGCCCTCCCTGCACATCCATCCCTCCGTCTCCCACAGCTCTCACAAGCTGCTGCTGTCCTGGAGGTGGGCCCAGGCCAAGGGGCCCCTCCCGATGCTGCTCTGGGACACGCAGGCTGCTGTGACACCCCAGGGCTGGGAGCAGTGCCCACATGCCCAGGAAAGGAGGGAAAGTCACTGCCTGGGAGCCAGAAGGGCTGATCAAGATTTGGGACTCCCCAGCTCTGGGTTTGTCACAGTGGCTTTGAGTGGTGACTTGAGGCTGTTCCATTCCAACTCCTGGCACAGCGGGGCAGGGAACAGCAGAACCCAGATGCCTGCAGGAAGAGGGAGCAGCCTGGAAGTCCCTGTGGCCCTGGGGGCACGGCTGGCAGCGGCGGTGACCCGGCACAGCTGCACAGAGCTCCACACACGAGCTGGGACCAAGTGCCAAAGGGAAGTGCCCCGGTCTCTGCGTGACCAGGGAGGAAGAGATGGGGATGCCGCTGCCTGCTGTGACCACACCACTCCCCCAGAGCTGCTTCTCGGGGCAGGACACCCTCCCTGCAGCCACTGTGGAGGGAGGAAGGTGCTGGGGCTGCTGACGAAGCTCCCGTCGCCGTGGATCAGGGCCCTCGCCATGGCTATATATAGTGCTGGAGAGCAGCAGCTCGGGGCAGCTCCCAGGCACTGCTGAGAGCCTCATGACCTCATACCAAAAGCAGCCTCAGAGCCAGGGCCAGCAGGATGGTGGCCAAAGTGCTGGCCCTGAACGGCAACGGTGTCACCCCACGGCGTCACCAGGACAGGACTCGTCCCCGCCACGGGGCTGGGCTGCTCTGCCTGCCCACAGGGCAGGTGTGGCAGGGCAGGGAATTACCTTGGCAGCGTTCACCAGCCTCCAGGCGTTGAGCAGGCCGAAGCCGTGCTGGTGGCTGTGGCTGAAGCCCGCCCGGTTCGTGTCCCACTTGGCGTGGCGGTCCTCGTACTGCAAAGACACACGGGGTGCTCTGCTTACCTGGGGGGACACCAGCAGCTTGGAACCCCCAGGCCTGAAGGGAAGGAGGCCCAGACACATCCCACGGTGGTGGGGAAGCAAACCCACATGGCCTTATTAGAAAGGAACAGGTTGATGTTTGTTTGAAACAAATCCCAGGACAAAGTGGCTTCCCAGCTCCTCAGAAAGGAAATGGAGCAGCATGAAAGGGCACAAATGCCTCTGCTCTGAAACATCCCAGCTGCTCCCTGCTGCCCAAACCACGGCCTGTGGTATGGCAGAAGCCTTGGAGAGAAGGAACGGAGTCCTTTAAATCAACAAGAGCTGGGGCAGGACAGATCTGGGTCCCATCACTTACTGGGTTGTAGTGCTCTGGCAACATTGGCTTGGAAGCTATGGAAAACACTGTCCCATGCCAAACTGAGCACAGCACCAGCTGGACACAGACTCCTGCTCCCCAGAGGGGTGTGCAAGAAGCCCCATCCCTCCAGTCAGTTCCCACTCCTGCTGTGGGTGAAGGGAAGGGCTGGGTTTGCTGCCCAGCTCTCTGTTGTGCCTGTTTCCAGGAGCCCAGGTCTCCGGAGAGCCCAGGAAAGGCCAGGCCAGGGCAGAGCTCCTCGCTTTCCCACTGCCTGGACCATGAGGAACCTGAGCCCCTGGAACCTGCAGAGCCCCTGGAACCTGCAGAGCCCTGGAATCTGCAGAGCCCCTGGAACCTGCAGAGCCCCTGGAACCTGCAGAGCCCTGGAACCTGCAGAGCCCCTGGAACCTGCAGAGCCCTGGGACCTGCAGCGCCCCTGGAACCTGCAGAGCCCTGGAACCTGCAGAGCCCTTGGAATCTGCAGAGCCCCTGGAACCTGCAGAGCCCTGGAACCTGCAGAGCCCTTGGAATCTGCAGAGCCCCTGGAACCTGCAGNCCCCTGGAAGACCCCTATGTTGGCAGATGGAGGCATTCCTGAGGCAAATACCCCATTTGTTATCATGACAGGAGAAAATGCCTCAGCCACATTCCTGGAAGGAACACGGGGCGAGGGGGAAGCGCAGTCCCCGTGCTGGGAGCCAGACGAGCCAGAGATTTACGGAGGGGCGGCAGACATCAACAGGGATGTGCACAGCAGGGCCCCGGCCAGCCCGCAGCACCCCTGGGGGCAGCTGTGGGAAGGGGGCAGGGACGAGGGAGGGGGGGTCAGCCTCACCTTGGTGGCGGTGAAGACGATGACGTGCTGCACGTCCCGCCAGGTGAGGCACGGCCGCACCTGCAGCATCAGCGCGATCATTCCCGCGGCCAGGGGAGCCGCGGCCGACGTCCCCGTGTGCCCCTCCGTGCAGCCCGTGCCCTTCTGCAAGTCCCAGTCTGTTGTCACCTGCCCAGGAAGAGCAGAGAGGCCTCTGTCAGGCCGCTGTGCCGTGCAGGGCTGGCCGGGCAGGCACACGTGGTCCTGGCCCCGAGCTGTGCCCTCGGCAGCCAGCACTCGGCCCGTGACACAGCTGTCCCTGCTCACAGCCGGCCAGGAAGGGTCCTGGGACAGCCCCACTGCAGGGACAGCCATCCCAGGGAAGCACTGAACGGGGACATCCCCTTTGGAGAGAGAGAGAGAGAAACTAGCCCTAACTAAGCGACTTTGTGGGAAACTCCTGGCGGATATTGTGGGCTCCTCCTCACCTTCACTGCTGATCACAGTGTCACAACCACACTGCAGAGGGGCCACACGGGACTGTGCTGAGCACACAGAGCTTCCAAAGAGGAGCCAGGAGGCTCCCAAACTATGCCACCTCACTGCAAAGCAAGTGCATCCATCTCCCTCTGCTCCCCGTGGGGAGAAAACCCAAAATCTGAAGGGTTTGTTGTGTTTTTGCTTGACTCCATGCCACTTCTCCAGCTGTGAGCAGCTCCAGCTCACGCTGGGACACTGAGTGTCCCCCACAGAGCACCCCGAGAGCACAAACTTTCAGCAGGAAGCACAGCCAGTGCCAGAAGCCGTATTAAATTCTTCCCATTAAGGAAACCACACAAAGTTTATGGTCTGGTAAAAGAAAAAAAAAAAAAAAAAGCCGGAGCAGATGGCTGCAGGGCAGTTAACTCTGGCACCACTGCAGCGTGCCCAGGAGCAGACTGTGCTCCTGAAAAGGGCTGTGTGGGGCTCAGCAGGGCCCGGGCTGGCTGAAGGAGCCGCCGTGGTACAGGCTGGCTCTGTGGCACGTGCCATTCCCAGGCTGCGTGTGGATCCCACCCTGCCTGTGCCACGGAGCGCCAGCTCCCCTGCTAGCATCCCATAAGGCCAGTGTTTAAAATGAACGTGCATTTGTGACCTTCAAAGCCCTCACACCGGGCTGGGGGAAGCCAGACCAAGCCAGGAGCCTGTAGCTCCTGATGGAATGCAGCAGAGCCCTCGCTGGTTCCCTTTTCTCCCAGTGTCAGTACTTTCCAAACCAGCCTGGGACAACTGGAGCGATTTCTGAGAGGAAAAATCAGCTCCACTCTGGGTTTTACTCTCCCTGTGGCAGATTGTGCCATGCCCTGGCTGGGCACAGCTCCCTGCCCTGGCTCTGGGCTGCAGGAGGAGCTTGCTGAGTCCCAGCCAGGTGCTGAGGATCCCAGGCTCTCCCTGTTTCTCCGGTTTGACAAGCCTGGATTCAGCTGCTCTGTGGCAGGCACAAAGCCACAGGAAAGTGCTTTTGGGAAGTACCTGTCCTGGTGGGAGATCCTCCAAGCCACGCACAACCCAACCCCAAATAACAGGAGCCAGTGATGCTTCCCCCAAGGTGCCCTGGGATGGGGGGGCTGTGTGGTCCCTGCTGGCCCCACAGGACAGGAAGGGGTCACACCACTGGGGTGGGGGAGCCTGGCACCAAGGGAGGGACAGGCTGGGTCAGGCCTGCAGGGGGGAGAACGGCCCCGGCCGCTTGGCTCAGGCAGAAAGGACGTGTTGTTGACAAGAAGTCGTTTTTTGGCAAAAAAAGGAAAAGCTGATAAAAATATTCTTAAAAAATTCGACTGGGAGAGGCCCATGTGCCAGAACAGAGGAGAGGCTGGGGCCAAGCGGTTTAAAGAGCCCGATGCTCTGCCTGCCCTCCTGCTCCAGCACCCCTTGGGAGCAGAGCGAGGGGGGCTGCCCGGGCAGGAGAGGGGCAGCTCCCACAGGGCTGGGAAACAGGACCCTCCCTCTGCTTGTGCAGGACCTGGATAGAGGGCACACCCACGCCCTGGCTCACAGAGGAGCTGTGTGGGAAACGGAGCGTTGTCCTGGCCAGGAGGGCACAGGGGACACGGGTACTCACAATGCTCCTCATCATCTTGTCCCCGCCGCTGAAGGTCACGGCCAGCATGGAGGCACATTCCTCGGCGTAGAAGGGCATGGAGCCCGTCTCATCCACGGCCCCTGGGGGAACGGGAAAGGCATCGACTGCCTGAAACCTGTTTTGCTTCAGCTGCTGAAATTCCAAGGTGTGGATCCCCTGAGAGCCTCTCCTGCCAGGGGCTGGGAGCTGGGCAGGGAAATCAGAACCAAGCCTGTGTTTTCCCCGCCTGGAAGATCTACAGGAAGGGCAGCCATGATAAATAATCCTGCACTGTGCTCAGTGCCACACAGATCTGCCCCTCACGCAGCTTCTGCTCTCGAGAACGTGGATTACATGTTTCTCCTCTAACACAAATGATGGGAATGCTGCACTCCAGGTCATTCCCTGAATGTGGCAGCATCTGCCACAACCCCAGGAGGGAGGCCTGGACATGGGCAGGAATTTCTCTGGCCTCCTCTTGCTCTGTAGGTCAGAAGCAAACTGCAGGCTTGGGGGCTGAAGCCCAGCACACCCTGCACACTGCCATGCTCGTTCCCAGACACTTTCCCACAGATTCCCACCACCCAGCCAGCTCCCAGCTGGGCAGGTTGTGTGCTTTTGGGATGACCTCACTGCTCCAGGCTGGGAAGGGAGGAGACAGAAGAGCCAGGCTCACCTATCGTGACAGTGTAGATGGAGTTGGCGTAGCCGTCGTAGTTGCAGTTGTCGCTGTGCTGGCCCCCGTTGCCACTGGCCACCACGAAGATGCTCCCGAAGCCCCGGCGACCTGCGATCACCCCGTGCTGCAGGGCAGCCTGTGGAGAGGGACAGGGCAGGGGGGCTCTTCCCAGGTCCTTCCAGGCTGATCCCAGTGGTTTCTGACAGCAGCCAGCCCAGCACGTGTGATCAGGGCTCCCCACACAGGGCCGCTGCCCCTCTGCGAGTGCCCAGCCCCACAGACGCGGGGGCTCTGCCTTTGCTGAGACACACCACGCCACCAGCCCAGACACCTCGCCCAGACACCATTCCCACCCAGGGAAAGGACACGTCTGATGGATGGGCAAGAACACAACCCCGCTGGCAGTGACCGCCCCGCTCTCCCTCCCTGGGCAGATGAAGGAACATTCTGCCCTCCTGACTCTGCTGTGGCACAGCGAGCTCTGCCCGTGCTCTGTGTCCCGGAGCTTGTTCCAGCTGTCTCTGCAGGCAGGAAGGGAATAAATTAACTTGCAGAACTGGAAACCATTTGTTATGGTGAGCGGACAGCTCGGCTGTCAGCGCTGCTCCGAAGAGAGCGCAGGAACTGCTGAGTTGTGGTTGGAAAAGCACAGCAGAGGAGCACTGGAGCAGAACCACACCCCACTGCTGGTTTTGGGGCCCCTCAGTGACCCCTCGCTGCAGCACAGGCAGGCTGGGTGTGTTTTGCAGCAGTTCTGCAGCACAGGAGCTGTGAGAAAACCTTAGTGGCCCGGGAAGGAGCAGCCTCAGCTCTGGCTCTCCCTCCCACTGCAATCCCACTCCCTTTATTTACTCCCAGTATCCAAAGGCACCACTCCTGCCTCAAGAACCACCCCAAGCGCTGGGGAAGCTCGGCCTCCCGAGCAGAGAGCATCCTGTGGGTTGCACAAGCTGTCAGTGCAACACCACAGGTTGCAAAAGAGCCTTTTCCTGCTGGAACCAGCCTCTCCTTGGAGAGCTCATCCCGCCCCGCCTGAACGCTGCCCTCCCACAGCAGCGTCGCCTCTCCCAACCGCACAGGGACAGGGAAACTCCGCTGGCACCGAGGGACACAAACAGACGTGCACAGTGTCACAGCAACGTCCCTCCCCACCTGAACGGGCAGGCGAGAAGCCACAAGCCCTGGAGGCTCCCCCAGGGCTGCTGGGGCTCGGTTTTACCTTTCCCAGTTGATGGGGGCCGTCCACGGTCTTCCCATCGTCATCGGGACCCCAGCTGCAAAGAGAGACACCGTGAAGTGACAGCCCCAGGAGCCACAGGCGGCTCTTCCTGCCATTACAGCGAGCTCCCGGCAGCCACCAGCTGCTCCCAGCACCACGACTGGGATTGCAGAGCACTGCACTTTCCCATCCATCAGGATGGCCCCTCGCTGCTGGGATATCGCTGTCGTGTTTGCACTGTGCCCCTAGGTCAGATTCCAGTGGACAGAATGTTTGATTTTTGTTTAACAAGTGGCTTCTCACACATTCCAGTCCCCGTCACACCGCTCAGCCCGGGCTGCCTGACCACAGTGAGGGGCACAGCGTCCCCTCCAGCACAGCCAGCCCGGGGGACGTGCTGCAGCAGCACACAGAGGGAGATCTCACAACCGTAGGTGCTGTGCAGAGCCCGGGACAGCTCTCCAGGAACAGGATTTTGGTGCCCCAAAGCTAACTGGAGCCACAGGAGGATGGGAGCCGGTGTGAGCACTCAGCCACGAGCTGTGACCCCGTGCCCAGGCAGAGCAGGGCCCGCAGCTGGGAGCCAGCCCAGGGTCCCCTGGGGGCTCACCTGCAGCTGTAGATGTCGTTGATCTGATAGTGCTTGTTGAAGGCGATGGCCTCCATGCTGTCCGTGAGGGGCCCGTCCAGCACTCGGATGCCTGCAGGACAGAGGACAAGGAACGTGGGTCACACGAGCTGCATAAACTGCAAACAAACTCCTGGCCCGAGGCTGCCCCGCTGCGCTCACCCTGCAAGGCCAGCCCAGCTTTGGAGGGCTGGGGCCTGAAGCAGCGCCAGGTCCCACCTGGATCTGGGGCAAACCCTCCTGTTCCCTGTGCCGTGGGTACACCATGAGCTCATCTCTGCTTCTGCCAGCTGGGAGCCTCTGCCTGCTCCGCCCTTGGGCAAGCCCTGACTCCCCCAGCACCGCAGGGACCGTGGTGTGACCAGAGGTGGACAGAACCACGTCCCAGCATTGCTGTCCCTGCCCTGCCAGGGACATGTCCTGCAGGGCACAGAGACCTCGCCTCCCTCCGCGGAGCAGCTCAGCAGCTCTGGAGGCAGCTGGGGCACAGCACACATTCCCAAGCCTTGCAGGGGGGAGACACAGCACGGGCCCTTCGCCCCTGTCCATCCCACGAGGCAGAGCTGAGACCAGGGGCCAGGGCAGTGAGAGGCACTGGCCAAGATTTGCTGCCCCAGTGCCTCCAGGCACAGCCTGGGCACGTCGTGGCACAATTGCCTGGCTCAGCCAGCACGGCACGGCTGCTCTGCCAAAAGTTTGGCAGCCAGGGAGCCCAGGAACACTCTGGAAGAGCTGGAGAGGAGCTCAGGCAGGTGCCAGGCCCTCCCCGCAAGAGCCCAACCAGCCTGAACACAGCACCGCTGACTCAGAGCCGCTCCAGCCCATGGAGCCGTGCCCCAGCCCCACGGATCCGGGGTGAGGCACGCCGGGACTGCCCGGAGCCTGCACGTACCCGCGATGCGGCTCCCGTAGGCGACTCCCACCGTGCAGAAGCTGTTGTTTGGCACGGCCGCGATCTCCCCGGCGCAGCGGGTCCCGTGGTGGTTCCCGTTCTCCTCGTCGGGGTGAGGCATGGGGTCAGGGTCGTTGGAGTTCAAGTCATAGCTGCCTTCTGGGCTCTGGAAACAGACCCGCAGTCAGGACTCGGGGCTCTGCTCTCCTCAGTTTGGGAAAAGCAGGAGTTAAGAGAATGCAACGCAGGCTGAAACACAGCCTGGAAGTCAGGGGAACTTGGAGGCTGCTTCCACACAGGGCTGCAGCTCAACACTGCTATCTGCTGCCGTGGGGAAGGGACCAACCAAGGCAGTTCCAGGGACTGCAGCGGGTCAGAGGGAGGCCGGCTGCCTCCCACAGCTAGCACAAAGGCAGGCAGCCCTGAAACCCGGGTGCAAAATCTCCCAGGAAAGGTTTGCTGCTGGCACTTTCCGCCCTGGCTGAGCCCAAGGTGACGGCGCAGGTCGGACTCTGAGCTCTCACACGCTCCTGTCGCGCTGCCCGGCCTCCAGCCCGTGCAGGCACTCACGTAGTTTGGCTGGATGTCCTTGATGGTGTGCTCCACGCCGTCATCCACCACCACCACCGTCACCCCGCGCCCCGTCACGTTCCGCTCCCACACGCCCGTGACGTTGATGTCCTTCCCGGGGCTCTTGCGGTTGTTCTAAGCACCAGAAAGGACAGTGAGGGGAGAGGGTCAGTGCCAAGAGGACCTCTGGGGTGCACTGGATATTACGTGTGGGGCTGTGGCCAGCACGGGAAGGAGTCACAGGACAGCCAGGGGAGATTGTTTGAGGCTGACAGCGAGCAGCAGTTGCTCAAGCTGTGACGTGGAGGGCACAGCGTGCGCCAGCCAAACCCCTCTGCCCACCCCAGTGCCACCAGTGCAGAACCAGCCGCAGGAGCTGCCTCCTCCCGCTATCACAGCGAGCACGTGGCAGGCAGGGCGAGCTCTCAGCGAGCTCCCTCCTCACCAAAGAACAGAAAGAGGCCGTTCTGCCTCGCGCGTGACAGCTCGCCCGTGGCCACACACACAGCCTGAGCCTGCGAGCACAGCAGGAGCCGGGAAACCACTCACCAGATGCCACTGCTGGGGGTATTTGGGATCGTTAAAGTGCAGGCTGCGCTTGGAGCGCTTCAGCAGCTTCTGTTCCGAGTGCCACCGCACGCTGTCGTGCTGTGCAAACAAAGTGTCCACCGACCTCCTTATTGCTTCGTGTTCCGGCGCCGCGTGGCCATCGGGCTGGTAGGCAAAGAGGTAATGGCCCTTGAGCTCCCCGACACGGCCCATGTTCACCAGCCCCGCAGTCTGGGCCAGCTCCTCTGCCTGCTGCTCCAGCTCCTCCTCGGGTGCATCCAAGCTGACCGCCCACGTCAGCTTCCCGTGGCGGCCGTCAGTGTCCGGAGCGCGCTGCCCGCTGCAGGCCGGTCCGGCTGGCGAGGCCAGGGGGATCCAGGCAGCACTCAGCCAAAGGCACGTGTGGATGCAGAGCGTGGCCTCCATCCCTGCGCTCCATAGCGGCGCTCCCCGCCTCCAATGCGGCATCAGACAGGCGGGCTGCAACAGCAGAGGTCAAACCGGTGAGAACCCGTTCTGAAGGGGGACACGGTGCTCACGGCCTCACCTGAAGGTCCCACAGAGCCACCAACCCGCTGCACAGCAGATCCTTCCCGGGAAACCCCGGCCGAGGCGGCTCCTTCGCAGCGGTTCAGAACCGCAGGCACACCCAGGCTGGGCAGGGATCGGTCCCAGCCCTGCCCTGCCTGCTGGGTGGCAGCCCCGGGCCAGAGAACACCGCGCCGGGCTGGCAGGAGGAGCCACTTCCCCCTCTCGCCTCTGATAAGAAACTGATAAGAAACTCTTGATGCGCAGTTCCCCAGGAACAAACACCACGGGCAGCGCCACGCTCCGTGGGCAGCCGAGAGCCGGTTCCTCTTCCGCAGGAGCCCCACCGAACTCGTTCCTCACCTGCTCCACGGCCGGAAGAACCTGCTTTTCCCTGGCATGGGTGGAAATCACCACCGAGCCGCGGTTCAACCCGCATTCCGCAAGCCACGGCAGCGCAGAGCGGGGACAACACCTCCCGGGATCCCTCTCCCTTGGATGTGCCCGGAGCTCGACACCCCCGGCCCTTTTCCTTCCTCGATCCGGTCCGTTCGCCTCTGATACAACTCATCAGCCGCGGCTGCTGCTGGACACCGAGCTGGACACCGAGCAGGCTTCTCTCCCTCAAAGTCGGGCTTTAAGCGCCCCTCGATGCCCCCCGGGAGCGGCACCGCTCAGCGCCCCGGGGCAGCCCCGGCGCTCCCCGCTCCGCCGGGCACCGGCATCAGGGACACTGCGGAGGTCACCC
>VXBT01000669.1:942195-960771 GCA_013400235.1 Oriolus oriolus
CGGTGGGCGGTGAGCGGTGAGCGGTGCGCGGTGGGGTCCCGGCACCGGGAGTGGGCCCGGGCCTGGGGGAGGCTCCCCTCGGTGAGCGGAGGCTGCGGGGAGCGGCCCCGCGCCGCGCGGTTCCGGCCTCCCGCCCCGCGCGGGGTCTGCCGGCTCCTGGCCGTGCGTGTGTCGCGTGGGTGCTGTCGTGATATGGGCGGAAACGGGTTTTTTTCCTATTTCTTTTAATACCCCGTTAACCAAAGCTGTTTGTCCTCCTCGGCAGCCGCGCTTTTCCCGTTGCTCCCGGCTGGCGCGGCGGCGGCTGCGCTGAGGCTTCGGTCCTCTTTGCAGAGAGCTATAGAACGGTGTTTGGGGTTGGAAGGGACCTGAAAATCATCCAGTAGCACCCCTGGTATGGGCAGGGACACCTTCCACTGTCCCGGGTTGCTCCAAGCCCTGTCCAGCCTGGCCTTGGACACTTCCAGGGACGGGGCAGCCACAGCTGATCTGGGCACCCTGTGCCAGGGCCTGCCCACTCTCACAGGAAACAATTCCCTCCAAATATCTCACCTAAATCCCCTTCTTTTAGTTCAAAGCCGTTCCCCCTTGTCCCCATCTATTACAGCTACCCCTCAAGCACTGAAAGGTCGCACTAAGGTCTCCAAGAGAGGAGTGAGCCCATAATTCATCCCCCAGTGCCAATACCAGGGGTGGGAGATGGGGCTGAGATAATTTTGGGAGAGGAGAACAGCAACAGAAGGCCCCAAGCGAGTTGCCCACATCCAAATGCTTGCTCTAACTGGGGACATTTGGGAGGGGGAGTGGTGTGAGCTCCGTGATGCTGGTTTGGTTTGGATGTCCTGGGAATATCTCTGCCTGGAAACTGCCAGGATTAGCTGCTGCTTCTGAGACTTACTTTACATAAGAGTTACAAATCCAGAGTGGGCTGAGGGCAGAGGGAGGTGAAGAGGGCAGTGATGGCTGCGTGACACGCGGTGATCCTGGTGGTTATCCCTGGGGGGTACCAGGCAGGTGCCACAGCCCCTGGGTCTCACGAGGAAAGCAGAGGAATGCTTTTTGCGCTGAGAATTCGTGGGGGGCTTAGGCTGAAACGTTTGACCTTGTCATTCAGTTGTGCGTTTGAGCAGCAGTTGTGGTCCCCCAGTGCTTGTGCCGGCCAAGTGTGGCCACACAGAGCCACAGCTGGGCACGTTTGGGGTCGGGTGGGTGAATTCCAACTGCCTGAACCTGTGCTGGGTGGGTTGTCAGGGCCCAGGTGTGGTGTGGTCTGCGGGTTAAATCATGGAGCAATGGGCCACAGGTGGGATGCGTTAAATTAGGATCCTTTTACTGTTTTTCAAGTACCCTCTGGGAAGGTGGGAGAGGCCAAGGTGTGGGGCGATGCAGCTTTGTCCCTGGGCAGTGCTGATCCAGCCCTGGGATTTCTCTCAAAGCTGTTTGCTTTCTCTTTCTTCCCTTTCCCATTTCAGCTTATTTTTTGCATAGTTAAAAAGTGCCTGCAGCATCTTTTCTGTAGAAACTCGAAGGCCTGGGGGATCTGATTATGACTTTGTGCCACTTCAGCTCTGCTTCCTGTTTTCACAGGCTTTGGAAGTGTGTGTGGAAGCTCTTTGATTCGGTTTTGCTGTGTGTGCTGCAGTGGAAGGGCTCTGCCGTGTGCTGGGGATGAGGAATTTTCTTTTCTGAGAGCAGTGGTGACTCTGTGCTGGTTCCTCCCTGCTGCCAGGTGTAGGATCCATGGCAGGAGGCATGTGCATCGGGAACCAGCTCATCCTGGAAGAAGACTACAATGAATCCTACGTTCCTCAGGAGAAAGGTGAGGGTGGCCCGTCCTCCCAGGAGCTGGGAGAAGGGATTCAGGCATGCAGGTCACTTCCAGGTCTATTCAGAAAACAGGAATTGGTTTCTGAAGTGGGTGGAGAGGGTAGAATACGTGGGATTTTAGAGGAGGCAGAGCTAAATGTCACTTTGCAGCGTCACTCCCCGTGTCCCCAGCCTGGCAGGACGGGCTCTACAGGCACACAGGACTGTGCTGGTGGCTTTGGGCAGCCTTGTTCGGGGCTCAGGATCTCCCAGTGTGCCCACAGCTTTAGCTGAGGAGGGTGGCTCTGTTGTGTAGACAACTTCACAGATTCCTCTTCTGTTTCCCCAGAAATCCGGGAGTTTGCGCCGACAATTGGGATTGACCCCGAAACGGAGTCGGAGCTGCTGTGGCTGGCCAGGGAGTGCCTGGTGACCCCGCTGCCCCCGGACTGGAAGGCCTGGTGAGAGCTCTGGCAGCAGCTGTGCTGGGGGATTCCCAGTGGCAGGACAAGGGGAACGGCTCCCGACTGGCAGAGAATAGGGGCAGATGGGGTATCAGGAGCGCAGGGCTTTCTGGGGCGGCAGAAGAAGGGGAAAACTGTTTGGGAAGCTGGATATGAGCGTCCTGGGAGAGCTGCTTCCCTGCACTGGTACCTTTTTGGCCTCTTGGAGACATCCCACTCCTCCTCCCTGAGCTTCAGGTGCTTGCACCGTCAGCCACGTTCTGGCTGGCCCAGCTGTGTTTTTAACGTGCTCTTTCACCTTCTCCTGCTGTTTTTGCCACGCAGCCAAGACATCACGGGGGGTGAAATCTATTTCTTCAACTTTAAAAACGGCCAGTCCATGTGGGAGCATCCCTGTGACGAGCACTACAGGCAGCTGGTCATCCGCGAGCGGGAGAAGCTGCTGGCGCGGGGCAGCTTGGAGAAGGAAAAGAAGGAGAAGAAAGAGAAGAAGCGGAAGAAGGAAAAGAAAGAGAAGAAGAAGGACAAGAAGGAGAAGCAGTTCCTGAAGCAACTCCCTGTGAGTGGGCTCTGCTTGCAGTGCTTGTAGGGAGGGCTGGGCAGGGGATGGGCGAGTGGTTTGAAATGTGCAGAGTGCCCCGTGAGGCCACGCTCGGGTGCTGGGCAGTGACTCAGCTGGGGTGGGAGCACTGAGTGCAGAATCCCTGATAATGTTGGCTGTAGGACACTCTGTAGTGAGCATGCACTCTCGGTGGGCCTGGGAGGGAGAGGAGTATTCAGGACTCGTTCAGATGGGCATTGGGAAAGCAAAATGTGTAAATCAAACCCTGTGTGCTGGTGCCTGCTGGGTGTGGGGTCACCGAGCGGCGCGAGTCCAGCAGCCCCTGTTTGCACAGGGCCTGTTCCGAGGTCAGGAGTGTGAGCTGCACGCCTCTGCTGTCCTGCCACTGATTCCCCTGTGCTTCTCCAGCCCCCAGGCTCCCAGCTGGCGCCCATCCAGCCTCCCCTGGGCACCCTCTCTCCTCTCCGTGGCCTCACACCGTCTTCATCCTTCTCCCTTCGAGGGTCCCTGGACCTGGGGAATGTGGTGGACTCCAGGCTCATCCCCAAGGAAGGAACTCTGGTGAGGCTCCCTCTTCCCTGGGAAGCACGCTGCAGAGGGTCACAGGTGTGGGGACATCTGAATGACAGGATTTGTGGTCTTCTGTCAGTTTTGAAATACCATTGTGTGTTAAAAAGCTGTATTTCTTTTCTTTTTCTGTTTCTAGGGAGCTCAATGCTAAGGTAGTGGTGAGCTTTCTTCTGCTGTGTTTAGCAGATTTAAAGAATTGTTTCAATAACTGTTGCAGAGGAAAAAAGTGTTACGTTTTAGCAGAATTTGGTGTCCAAATGAAGCACAACAAACAATGCAAATAATGCAATTTAATAAACTATCTTCACTCTTCTATTTGAGAATAAAATTAAAAGAACAGTTTTCCTGATGAAGCTAAGGTTTACAATCATGTTGAATACTTTATTTATTTATTATTAGAAAGTGACCTGGGGGGGTCAATAAAGCTTGTTAAGTGGTTAAGAAATTGATCATTTAAAGGAAGGCAAAGCAGTATATATGTGCAGAGCATAGAAATAATCAGCTTCACAAACGAACAAACACGTTAAGTGGTAGGAAACTGAGCTCCCTCCCGGAATCCAGCAGCTGCCCCGTGTCTCAGTGGGTCTCCATCTCCCCTTTCCCGTTGTCTGACCTCTCACTTCCCTTTCTTCTGGCCTGCACAGCCTGCAGGGATCTCGAAGCCCACCAGCCGCACCGACAGCCTGCTGGACTTGGTCTGTGGAGAGAAAAGTTCCTTGAATGTGGCAGCGCCAGAGAAATGGAGAAATGAAGAGGAAGAAAGCGAAAATGAGGTATTTGTGTGCCCTGGGTCCTGCTGCAACCAGAGTGCTGAAGCCTCCTGATGCTCCCCTGGTAATGGCTGTTCCATTTGCCCCTGGGCTCTCGTTGGTGCTGCCTTTTCTTTGTGCTGTTTGGTCCCCAAAAAGCATCTAATCCTATTTTCCCATGGTAATCCCTATAAATCAACAGCTGCCACGGTGCCATTCCAAGATGAATTGGCTGCAGGTGCATTGCCATGGCTCTGCTGCCTTTTTTCACTGCTGAGGAACTCCTGTTCCTCCTGTGGAGTTGCAGAGGTCAGAATTTTGGCCATTTCATTGTTTTTTGGTTTTTTCTAACCTTTCAGAGTTTCCGTGGCACATCAAGGCTGTTAAAAAACGTGTACTTGGATGTTGAAGCCCTGGGAGGCAGCTTTGACTCTGAGGTAAGACCACGTTGGTGGGATGGGCAGGGGAGGCTGCCCAGGTGGGAGAGGAGCTGTGGCACTGCCAGGGGATGAGGGTGCAGCAGTGGTGCCAGAGGGGTGAGTTTCGTGTGCCACTTAGGAGCAGGAACAACCTGGAGCAGAGTGATGGAGAGGAAGGCACAGCAGCAGGACTGGGGGTTGTGAGAAGCCAGATGTGGCCCGCAGGAGACAGTGGGGCGGGCGTTGAAGGGAAGTTTGTGCTTGGAGTGGTTGTGGTTTGGTAGCTGGGACTCAGGGAGACATCTTTGCACAGGGTGGAGCTTTGTTTTGACCTCAGATAGAAAAAACAAAGCCAGGTAGGTGAAGCAGGCAAGGGGGAAATGTGCTTTTGCAGGGAACAGCAGGAAAAGGGTCTCAGGTCAGGGGTGCCAGTGCACCTGAGGCGGGAGGAAGGCTCAGTGAGGAAGAGGCGCTTCCATTCTCGTGGTGCTGGTCAGGGGGCGTGGAGGGAAGGCTCTGTGTCAGCTGGAGCCGCAGTGTTGGCACCCGGGGGAGGAGAGGGGAGTGCTCTGGGAACGCTCTTGCAGTGTCACTCGGTTCCAAGGGACTCTTCGTGTGGCTGCACGTGGCCACTTTTCTGTGGCAGCACAAAACCTGTTTTGCTTTCTTCTTGCCCTGCTGATAAATCCCGTGGCTGAGACAGGGAGCGTTCAGCGCACCCAAGGCCTTGTGCAGACGCTGTGCTTTCCCTGTGCTTCCTCAGCTGGGATCAGGCTTAAGATGACAAGGGCACAATGGGAAGTGCGTTGTAAGCAGCTCTGGTGATTTGGCCCGACTGTTTGTGCTGACATTAATCCTTTCTCACCGCTTTGAAAATCCTGTTCCAGTATCTGAAAGGCAAATTAATTTCTTTTAAAGTGTTTTAGAGTATTTCCCTTATCCTTTTCACAGCACACGAAAATTAAGCTGTAAAGTACTTTGCTGGAGAACCTATTCATGGTGCTGGGCAGGATCTGCAAGGGCTTATGCTAAAGTGGATGTGACAAAGAGAGCCCTGACTCTCTCATCTCCAGACAAGGAGCAGCCTGTGGGGGCCCAATTCCTCACTGAAATGTTAATGTGTGCAGGAACAAAGAGCTGTCTTGGCATTTCAGTGCCGCGGGGATGGGGCTTCGGGAATCTATTATGGAATGGCAATTGCTGCCCGACAACCAGGCTGTTAACCCAGATGGGTGATAGCCTCGTCCTGATAAGATAGCAGTGCCCTGACTGGAAAACAGAATTCTTTTTTAGTTCCATGAGGTGGCAGTAGAAAAGCGTTCCTAGGAGCAAGCCTCAGCCTGCTCCCGAGCCGTTCTCCAGCTTCCTTGCAAAACAGGAGGGAAGGGTTTGTGCAGCAAGACCTAAAAGGGGGAAATCTAAGCAGTAATGGGTGAAATCATGGCAAAACTGGCTTCATATAGCCCGTGGTCAGGGCTGAATGCCTGTATTCAAAGGAAATTCGAGGTTTTAGTGACTTGCTGGGACAGGATGTTGGGTGGAGTGGAGGCAGCATCAGACACAGCTTGCAGGGAACAGTCTGGGGGAACAGCGAGTTTGTGGAGCTGGCCAGCAGGAAAAGCAGCAGTGAAGCCTCCAACAGCTTGGTGTTCGGGGATCTGGGCTTCTGAGCTCCCAAATTCCCGGGAAGGCTGTTCAGCTGGAGAGCTTTCTGCTCCAGGGGTGCGTGTGGTGACCTGTCACAGGAGGGCGAGTATTGCAGCTTGGGAAGGTGCTGTGGGGAATTCTGCCAGTGGCCGTGTCCCCCACCAGGAGAACAGCAAGGAGGAGAAGGAGGACCGTGGCAGCCCAGCAGCTGGTGCTGCTGAAGCTGCTCCCCAGCCCCATGGGAGCCCTGAGGAGGAAGCTGCCAGCCTGGGAGAGGTGACAGTGGCTCCCTGGTGTCCCTGCCCTGCTTGCACGGTGCCAGCCAGGCTTTGCATGCAGTAGGCAGCTTCTGGTGTTGTGGTGTGGCTGTGGCTGCTTGGCTTGTTTCTGTTGTTGGTTAAAGTTTCGTGCTGATCACTGGATAGACAGGAATTTCCCATCAGTTCGTGCTGCTCAGTGCAGGTGAAACGTTGTGAAAAGATCACCCAAAGCCAGTTATAACCCAGGTGACTGGTCCAGCTCTGAAATCCATAGAAAATCCACAGTCTGTTGTTGCAGGAGGAAAAACCTCCCTCCTCCTCCACCCGTGTGTCTGGCTGGCACGGTTCCCTCTTCTGCAGAGTTGCATTTGTGATCATCAAGGTGTGCTGCTAACAAAAGGTTTGCCTGTAATTGCCATTAAAATAGGACTCTGCCAGCCAAAGAGATTATTCTGGGATATTTTAGTAGCTGAGGTGAACTTGCCTGGAGAGGAATCCTTTTGTGTGCCCACCATTGCTGGTGTACTGATGTATTTTGGTGTGTGTGATCCTGTGTTCAAGCATCAGAATCCTGCCTGGCCTCATTTGGGATCTCCTGGGCGCTGCCAGGTCTCCTGGGGGATGTCCTCAGGAGAACTCTGCAGCAAGGTGTCCGGAAGGAGCATAGCTTTGCAGCCACCCTAATCCCTGTAAAAGGGGAAGCACGAGGATGACTAAACCAGTTCCCCTTGCCCACCTTTCTCTGGGTCCTGGTGTCCCCAAGGAGCCTCGTGTGGCTGGTTGGTGACTCTGGGAGCCTCTGCTGGGCAGGGGCCGGGAGCTGTCGGTCCCAGGGAATTGCAGGTGAGGCCCAGAGCTGCAGGAGTTTTGGGAAGTGCCCGGGGGTTGGATTTCTGTCCCCTCCATCCTGCCGGATGCTCGCCTGGCCCCGGGGAGGTCTGGCAGACCAACGCCACGCTCCCGGAGAGCTGCAGTCCCGGGCTGGGAGCTGACAGCATTCCAGAGGCACTCTGATAAAAATACACCGCTAAAATATGCGCTCAGTGTACGGAACACGCCGTGCACAGGATGCAGGGAATGTTTGACAAGACACCGCGGCATTAATAAAACAGCGAGGAAGTGGGACGTGCGAGCAGGTCTGTTTGCATGCTGATGAGGGAGCCTTCTCCTGGCTATTCCCCTCTCCATGGGCAGTGTTGTGGCCTCCCCACTGCTGGGAGAGGCAGTTGAACCTTTGGGTGACTAAGCTTTAATTCGGGGTTGTTTTTTTCCCCCATCTCTCAGCCCCCTGTGTTAGTCACAGGCTCGCTGTGAGCTCTGAGTGGTGCCTTCAGTCAGTGCCCACCCTCCAGTCTGTCCCACTGGAAGGGTGGGATGGTGATCCTGCCTGCTCTCCTCTGCTTAACATGTGAGGCAGAAGTGAAATGTCCTGTCATGGTCTCTTACAAATTTCCATCTCTCACTGAACAGGTCCAGTGTGGAAGCATAAATGGGCCTGCTGTGGGGCACATCGGGTGCTCCCAGGGGCTGGTGGCCTTGCACAGCCACTCTTATCCACTGAGACCCTGTGAATAAAAAGGCAACAGATCAAAAAAAAGTCAGAGCCCAAGAAATGAATGAGATTGTGTCAGTGGAGTCCCTTGCCTTGGAACAACGGGACTGTGAAAAGAAGTCAAACATGCCTTGGAGTCACCCAAAGCTTTGTGATTTTGCTGCTTGCTGTAGGAGAGCCTGTGCTGTTCCTGACTCCTGCATCCCCCAGAGAGAATGTTGGGTCTCTAACTGTGTTTGACTTGCTGCCTAGAAGGAGTCTTTAAAATCAAGACATCCTGAAGAAGTGCCAGAGTCTTCCCTGGATTCTGGTGCTGCGTGCCCTCCGTCTCCGGTTCAGATCCTCCCCGGAGACGCTGACAGCAGCCTGTCTGCCCGGAACGAGGAGGAGGAACTTGCTGGGGATGAAGTAGTGGACAAAGAAGATGCTGAGGTGGAAGGAGACGCCTCTGCAGCTGAGGAGCTGCCTCAGTGTGAGGGGGAAGGGAGCGCAGCAGGGACGGACGTGCCCGGCTCTCGTGGGCAGCCCGGAGCCGCCTCTCCGGCCGCGGAAGGGGCCGAGGCAGATGAGCTGGCGAGCCTGGCTGCCACTGCTGACACCGTGTCCTGTGGGGAAAAGGTACTGGATGAAGAGAGGGAAGAAGAAGCAGCTGATTCAGTATCAGAGGACAGGCTGGATGATGGCAAAGTAAGAGACGTGCCTGTGTGGTTTTGGTGTTGGCTGTTCCTGTCGTCTCGTCAGGCCCTGACTCAGGAAAGCTCTTGGAGCGCTGTCTGGCTTTCTGTGGAGCCAGTCCAAGTGCTTTCCTGGTCAGCAGGGCAGTCATTTCTGGGGGGGCACGAGTGCTCTGAATTCCCAGATTGGCATCTTCAGGACTGAGCTGGGCAGTCATTCTGTCCTGCCCACACCATGTGCTGCCCAAAGCCACCGACGGGCAAAACCCTCGACCGCGCCGCGTGCTTTGGGTCTGGGAGGAGGAGCAGCCTCAGCTTCCAGTGCTGCCGTCTGTCCTGGGCGAGCAGGGTTGATGATGAAGCTCACGCCGAGCCCAGCTGTCCGTGCTGCTTTGTTTCTCTCCTTCTGTTGTTTCTCTCAGCTTGCTCAGAGCTGGGGCAGGCGTGCAAGGAGCTGCCAGGCGCCGCGTTCGCGGCTCCGCGCGGGGTGCGAGCGTGGGCTGGGGAAGGAAGGACGGAGCCTCGGGGCCGGCTCTGGAGCTGGGAGCTCAGAACCTTGCAGTGCTCCCGCTCTGGGGGGAGAGCTGGCTGCCCTGCAGAAGCAGGGCCGTGGGCTGAGTGTCGCACGCTGCCCGTGGCCTGGCCCCGCAGCCGGGCTGCCAGACACGCGCTGTCCGCTCGTGTTCGTGCTCCAGAGCAGAACCCGAGCCAGAAGATGGGATCTGATGAACGATCTCTCTCCAATCTGGCTGCCTTCCCGCTGATTTTGATGATTGCTCAAGTTCACTGATGCGTAATGTCTGTAAGAAATGATAAACTACAGACCCGAGCCTGGGAAACGCGCTCTGTCCTGAAGGGCTGCCAGCGCTGCCTTCCCGAACTCATCTGTGTGCTTTGTGCACCTGAGCTGTTGTGCTGAAGTCAGCAGGGCCACAGGGAGTTCCCATCGAGCAGCTCCCTGCAGCTGCCGACGGCTGGGAGCGCAGGAGCCCTCGCTGCACTCAGGCACAGCAAACTGGAATTTTAAAGTGCTTTTATGGCTCCAGTGTGTTCTGTGTGGTGGGCTGGGAGCTCTGAGAGCTGCAGAGATCCTTGCAGATGGAGAAGAAGCAAGTGACTTTTATCAGGGATATTTGAAGAGCACTTCTTTGCCCTCCCCAGCCCCTCCTCCTGCCCTCCTGTGAATTGGTGTTTGGTGCTTGTCTTGTGGGTCACACATCCTCGGTGTCTTCCCCATGATGTTCAGTCACCTTTTCTTCCCTGAGGGAGGCTGGATTTGTGTTCCCAGTAGCAGCTGCAGTGTTGGGAATGCCCAGGTGAAGCTGCAGGGGTAGGACATGTACAGGCTTTAATGTGTATTTCCTCTCAGCTTTCAAAGGCATCCGGGGTCAGCGGCTGCGAGCAGGACTTGCCTGTCTCCAAGTTCTCCGACCCTGAGGTGGTTCAGCCTGTGGTGAGTCACCAAAAAGCTCCTTTTTCCTTGGGTGTGGGCTTCAGGTTCCTCTGGGATGGTGCAGCCGGTGCCCACCCCGTGCAGTGCCCTCGCAGCTGTGCGTGGCACGGGCCAGCAGTGCCACCCTGCACCTCGCAGATTGGGTCTGTGGGTGAGGTGATATCCCTGAAAAAGTAGGTCACAGAGAGCTGAGGCTGTGCTTGGATAATTTCAAAAGGGAAAATAATAAGCAGTGTTAAGTGTTGTGCTGTGAGGGGCTCAGCAGCTTTTGCTGAGGGGGTGCGTGTGGTTGGGAGACCCCGCTCCGGAGGGGCCCCGCGGGAGGGCGGCCCTGGCGTGGGGGAGATGCCCATCAGCATCTCTTCATCTCCACAGGAAGCTGCCACTGCCATCTGCCAGTGGGAGCAGAGGCAGCGTGGCCAGCAAATGGCTGAGAATATCATTATTTGCTGCACTGGTAGGAGCCTGTGCTGGCAAGTGGCTCTGCCTCGTGTGGGCACGTGTGTGCAGGGCCCCCGAGGCTGCCAGCAGCAGTGAGTGTCTCGAAGGGTGGGTAGCTTGTGGGGGCTGGCTGTGAGGAAAGAAACGCCAGGAAATGTGGAGCAGGATCACAAAGGGCAGCAGGAGAGGCTGGGGGAGACGTGTCCCCTTTGGATGTTCCTCGTGCCGCCCTTGCCTGCTGAGGTCGGTGGCACGGAGGGGTGCCCTGGGGGTGTGACAGTGCCCTGTGTGGCACTGATGTCCCTTGATCCCACAGGGAGGGACCCAGCAAAGGGAAATGCTGCTGCCCTGCCGTCAGTGGGGATTCCGAGCTGCGTTGGGATTTTGGTCTCAGGATCTCTGGTTGCTCCTCAGAGACTGATCCTTTCTGCTTTCTTCTTTAGGGCTCGGACTTCAAGAGCCAGCTTTCCGAGGAGGTTCTGGATGTGGGGAGCGTGTGTCCTGATTTGGAGAGCCCCGAGTGCAAGGTCAGTGCTGTGCGGGTGGTCAGGGCTGGTCTGTGGGCAGGCAGCTGCAATCCTGCGGTGTGGTGCTGTCAGTAAAGGCTTGCAGAGGCGAACAGGAGGGATGTGTGAAGTGTCAGGGGTCTCAGCAGCACCGCCAGTGCGTTGTTTTTTCTGCAGAGAGGAGGTGCAGGTGGCTGCACAAAGAACATAAACCCTGAGCAGAGGTGGCTGGAAGGGTGTACACAGGCAGGCTCCCCTGTGTGCTTTCCCTGCCCCAATATGAGAGCCAACAAATGGCTTTCCTGGGGAATGGAGGAAGCAGAGTCTATTTTCCTTTCTTCTTTTGTGAGTCTATTTGTCCTTTTCTTTCTCTTAAGCAGATGGGAAGGATTTGTGTGGCAGAACACGATAGAATCAATGGGAAGAAAAGGAGGTTAACTCCCTCTGACAGATTTTGGTAGAGGGAAGCTTATTTTTAAGCATTTGGTTGTCTTGCCTGCTTTTAATGTAGGGGGAAAAGGGGCTCCTTCCAGTGAGTCTGTGGCACATGGAGTGTGCATGTGTGCACATGTGGGTGTCAGCCTGGGATGCAGCCCTGGTTGGGCAGCTCTGCCCCAAGATTGCTGTGCGTCTCTGCTTTATCCTCGTCCTCTCAGCACGGCTCTGAGCTGGCTCACTCAGCCCCACGTTCCTCTGGAGCCCTCCCGCTCCGTCTCTGTGCTGGTGGGAGGCAGGATCCAGGATCCAGCTGGGGTTGCTCAGCCTTGCCCTGGTTGTGAGCGGATCAGCTGCTCTGGAGGAGAGACCCTGAGCGGCGAGCTCCCCACCTGTCCAGCAGAGAGGAGCAATCCTGTTTGCAAGGTTGTGTCTGGAGAATACACCTGTCCTCTGGTGCCTAATAATGAGCATAATCAGATGTGAAGGGAAAACAAAACATGTGCCTGCTGCGCTCCCCCTCTCCCTCCCCGCGGCGCGGGCACTGTGCATGCAAATGCTGCTCGGAGCAGCCACGTTTGGGTTTATTGCAGCCCTGTCTAGGGAGGGCTGGGTGTGAAATGGTGCTCCCTGCAGAACTGCAGCTGCTCTTTTGTGTCTGTGCACGGAGGCTCGGGGTTGTCGGAATGTGCCTGCTTCCGTGTGAGGAGCTTGCCTTGCTTTGGATGTATTGGCAAAATATTCTGGTGTTAAAAAAAAAATAAATAAATAAACAATACCTCTGGCAGCTCTGTGGGCACAGAATTGGAGGGGGTTTGTAGGGCTGTTTTGGCAGGAGCTGTGGTGGCTGCAGAGGCTCTGTGGGACGTGTCCTGCCTGGGAGAGGGGAGGCTGCTCCTTCCCCCTTCCCTCACCAGGGACTGGAAGTGCAAGATGCAGAAGTGTGGAATCACAGAATATCCTGACTTGGCAGGAACCCACAGATATCATCAAAGCCCAGCCCCTGGCCCTGCACAGACACCTCAAAATCCCACCCTGTGCCTGAGAGCACTGTGCAAGTGCTCCTGGAGCTCTGGCAGCCTCGGGGCTGTGACCATTCCCTGGGGAGCCTGGGCAGGGCCCGACCCTCGGGAGAAAGGCAAACCTGTCCCAAGTGCTCAGTGCTGGCACCTTGCAGCCTGATCTGAGCTGATGTGAGATGTCCCCTGGGACCTGGGCTGTGCAGAGGGAGGAGATGGCCCGTTATCTGTCATCCCAGTGTTCACACAGCTGGTTTTGTGTGAAGTGTCCTCCGGGGATGCAGCTGGGCGGAAAACGGAGCTGCTTTTGGGGTTCTGGGGCTGCTGGGGATCCTGGGGCAACAGCAGGGGCAAGGATCTGATAATTCCATGGACAAGGCTTAAAATCTGCCCTCGTTCCCTGCAGATGGGTGCTGTCTTCCCCTTCCAAACGTGTCCAGAGGTTCCTGCAGCCCAGGGTTCCTGGGGAGGGACTGCCCTGCTGGCAGAGGGGCCGTAGCAGAGCTCAGAGGAGCTGCCCTGTGAGCAGTTACCCTCTTTCCGAGATGATCTCCTTCCCCATTTGTCTGGCTCCCTCCCGTTCCCAGGCAGCGCTGACAGAGCCCATTTGGAGCGAGGAAACATTTGCTGAGCTCCTCGGTTCTGGGGAATTGGAGTCATCAGTTACAGGGGCAGGAGGGGGCCGGGGCGGGGGGCTCTGCCCAGGCTGAAGTGATGGAAGGTGACAGCACTTGCAGGGAATCCTTCTGCCGTTTGCTCTGCCGAGCATTTGTGCGAATTACTGCGGCTTTAATTCCCCGCTCCGCGCACGGCCCTGCGTGGCAGGGGCTGGGCTCGCCTGCTGGGGTGCCCAAAAATTTATGAATGGGCTCTCCCTACTTCCTGTGGGGCTGATAGGTGAGGAGGGGAGTCCTTCCCCTCTTCAGGTGTCCCTGCTGGAGGGACAGAGGGATCTGGGAGCTGGCAGGTGGGGAAAGGAGCAGCTGATTATTTCACATTCAAATATTTTCTGTTCATATCTCAAGTACTGTGCCATAAATAAGCCAACTGAATGCTCAGTGTGCTGCCAAGGGGGCTGCATTCCCTGCCAGCACCCACCCTGATGTATCCTGGAGTCAGAAATCCCTGGGCTGGTGACTGTGTGCAGCCCATCACACCCTGCCCTAGAACCAGGAAGGGAGGCAGGACTGAATCCTGGTGTGATTTTTGGTCCCAGACAATACATCCTTTGCTTCATTGCCACAGCACTTTGTGTGTGTGACGTTTCTCTTTTAGGAGATTTCTCTCCTATGCTTTCCAGGGAGTTTAGTGCGACTTGGGATTGTAAAACGACCTTCAGGAAAGAAAAACCAAACCTGTGTCCCGAGTTCTTAGTGCTGGCAAGGAGTTCATCTCTTTCCTGAGAAAGTTGAGCTCCCAGGCCTCCCCTTTTGCTTCTGGAAGGATTCCTGGGATGGTTGGAGACCCTTGGATACCCTCAGGGGAGGAGCCTGGCACATCCAGCGTTCTGGAACAGCCTGTGGGTGCCGTGTGGTGCAGCTCATTGTGTGGACCTTCAGCAGAGCTCCCGTGAGCTCTTTGATGGTGAAGGAGCCACAAACTCCACCCTGTTTGCTTTTACGTGCAGGCCCAGGAGCTGGGAGAAGAAGAGAGAGACCAAAGCAGAGCCGGTGCAGAGGAAGAGCAAAGCAAAAGACCAGGAGCTGCTGAGAGGTACGGTAGGAACAGAGCCCCAGGGAGGCGTGGGCAGCTCCAGCCTCTCCTGCCGTGTCCTCCCTGCCCTGCTCACTGCAGCCTGGCCAGCTGTGCCCTGCACAGCACCCCCAGATGCTGCAGCCTTCTCACAAGGCCTTTCCCACCAAACCTCTCGCTTCTCCTGCCGCCCCCCCAGCCCTGCTGGGCGGGTTTCAGCTGCTGCCTGGGCGGGCAGTGAAGGTGCCTGCCCGTCGCTGCCCTGGGGCTGCCCCGGCCGCGGCTCCGGCCTCTGCCTCCCCCACAGCTCCCGCTGCTCTCGGGGGCTGCCAAAGCCCCGCTCTGGGCACGATGCTCTGAGCCTGGTGACGCCGTGTGCTGGGCCCTGGGGTGTTAAACAGGGAAGATGTGGCCACTGGCCTTTGCCTGATGGGAGCCTTCCTGGTCCTGCTGGGCTGCCAGCTCCCCGCTGGGCTGAGCCTGTAGCTAAAGGCTCTCAGGGTGTCTATTCCTGGTGCCAGGAGAGTCCAGCTGTGATGGGAGCAGTTCTCTTCCTTCCACAGAGGTGGCCTTGACCAGATGTGAGCATTAAACTGTTTTATGTCCTGGCACGTGGACAGATGACCAGCTGTTATCCCAAGAGGAATGCTGGCTTCCAGGCCCCCAGTTACCACGAGGGCTGGGCTGTCTAGGGGAGCTGTTTTCAGCCTGTTTGTGGGGATTTGTTTGGAGCAGTTGGAGTTGTGTTCTGAGCAGTGAGCTCTGTGCTCCCTCGAGCTCCTCGTCCTTGGAGAGCCCCAGCCTGGCATTTACAGATGAGTCGTGTCAAAGCTCTTGGCCTCCACTCAGAGTTACACGTTCTCCAGGGCACTGGGAACCAAGGAGCTGCTGCCTGTGCCAGGAAAACTCGTGAGCAGAAGCTGCAGTCCATCTTAATGACTGGCTGTGTGGGATTTGCAGCCTTGTTCTTGGAGGAGCTGCTCGTGTGAGGGTCTCCAAAAACGTGTTCTGCCCGCAGGAATTGTCTCCTTATCACTTGGTTCCTGCTTCCCAGCTGAGCATCCTCTCTTTCTCTCTGCCTGTGAAGCTGCTCGTGCTTGCCCTGTCTCTCCTCTCTGTGCTTCTGAGCTGAAGTAGGACTGTAGATACAAACATGCCTGCCAACACTTCCAGCTGTAATTTGGACAGCAGCGTGAGTATGGCTGATAGGGCTGGCACACCTTGGGCACATTCTCCAAGGACCTGGAAAGAGTGGGATAAACCCAGGGAAGGGCTCCAGCACGTTGAGACTGATACCCATTATATCCTCAGCTGCCTGTTGGTCTGACATGGTGGGAGTGGTGCGGAGCTTCCCCGTGGCTTTGGCAGCCCCGCGGGGGCCAGGCAGGTCCTGTTGGCAGGCATGGCTTGGAGCCCACCTGTGTCACCCACACGTTCTTGTTCACCTGCAGCAGCCACCTGACTCTGACCTGACCTGATGTGACCTTCTGTCCCCTCTTTTTGTGCTGCCAAGTGAGAGGGAGCTCAGTGCTGGCGAGACACCAGTGGAGCGTTTCGGGTTAGAAAGTCCCGATGGGGCGGAGGCTGCGGAGCCAGAGGAGGGAGCCCTGGAAAGCCCCGTGGATCCCGAGGAGCTTCCTGCCCCACAGAACGTGTAAGGGCTTCGTGTCAGTCCCTGGTGGTGTGACTGTGACAGCTTTTGTCCGTCTGTGCCCCTCCGTGGTGGCCGGAGCTCGCGTGTGGAGCGGGAGCTGCGGTTCGTGGGCACGGTGGCGCTCCGGCAGCTCCGTGAGCAGATCCCGGCAGCTGTTCCCCTGCCAGAGTGCCCAGTGAACAGCCTGTGCTGGGGAGGGCAGGGGCAGCAGCTCAGCCCTCGGGGTCTGTGGCTCAGGACTCGGTGGGATGAGGGAGAGCCGTCCCCGTGTGGTGCCGCTGCCGGGGCCGCGAGTGCTCACCCTCCCCGAGAAACCCTTCCACACAGAACTTGCTGAGTGATGGTGAGCTGGGGGGAGGGCAAAACCCCTCAATTCACCCCGTTTTACAGCTACTGGGCACGTTGGTGGCATTGAAATAAAGAGGTCAGAGCTCAGCTCGTGCCCAAGCCCCTGCTCTGTGCCGCTCCGTGGGTGGCATTTGTGGATTCCCACCTGCAGCTCCCTGGGACTGGATCTCAGTGGATGGGAGGGTGCTGACTTTGCATTCCGTGCCAGGTGACACATCAGCAGATGCAGCTGGAAAAATTAGGCAGCGTGTCTCTGGGGACAAGGTGATGGGGAAGGAGTCTCTGTTCTGTCAGGAGCTGTGCTGCTGTGTGAACGTGTGTGTGCTGGCTGCATCTCCTTCTGAGCAAAAACTGGGGCAAAAGGAAGAGCATGATAACCAGGTGGAAGTGGCTGAATTGCTCTGCAGAGCAGCCTGATAAAGGACACCTGCTGCAGGGGGTGCTCTGGGGGGGCACCAGGGAAGGGGGGGTTGTTCCAGAACCCCACTGCTTTCCTTTGTCTTGCTCCTTTTGCTAATGGCTGCAGAAATGACCTTTTCTCTCCTGACTCGAGGCTGAAAAACTGGGGCTGTTATTTCCCTGATACCTGGCAGAAGTCCCTCTGCCTTGCACTGCCAGTCTCACAGCGTAGTGAGACCTTCCTGCTCCAGCCTTCACTAGCAAAGAACAAAAATCTTTCTTCCCACACTAATCTCAATTTTCCCTTCCTTCCCCTTCAGCTTCTCTCAGACCTTATAATTTTGCTGCTGTCTGTCTGAAAAAAAAAAAACCAAAAAACAACAGCTTAATTAGAACCAGATTGGGTTTGAATTTTTGGAGTGCTGAAGGCTTTCTGTTGCCTGGAGCTGGCAAATTCCCAGCACGCTTTAGGTTGCAATTGCAGAAAAATACCTGGTCCATGAGAAGCACCAATCCCTGGGCTGGGAGCAGGTACTGATGGCATCTGCTCCTGTGCCTGGCAGCCTGGCCAGGGTCTCACATGAAGTGAGATTTTATTGCACTCACGAGGTGAGCTCTGGTGGGCCAAAATCGGAGTTATTTAGGCCTGGAGTGCAGCTGGGGCTGGAGATTCTCTGGGAGTCAGTGAGATGATCCACCAGTGATCCTCAGGGTCCACCTGAGGTCAGCAGTGAAGCTTTTGGAGTAGGTGGCTCTGAGATTTTTGGTTTGGAGTTGATGCTCTTTGGAGGATGTTCCTGTTCCTTTTGTATCACCCTTTTGCCAAAGGAGCTTTTTCTCTTTGGTAGGCAACCTGAAGAGGAAACCGAGCAGTCCTTGAACCAGCCTAATGATGAATCCCTGGAGGAAATAGTCAAGGAGGTGGAGACAGAGCTGGAGCAAGAGGAAATACATTTATTTCAAGCAAAGGAGGAGAAAATTCAGCAATTCCAGGAGGAGATGAGGCAGAAGGAGGAGGAGGAGGAAGCTGAAAAGCTTCATCAGCAAAAAGAAAAACCCCTCAGGTACTTTCCTTTTTTATTCCATCTCCTCCAAGCCTTTCCAGAGTGGGATTTCATTGCTGCTGGCCACAGCCCCGTGCTGCTGTAGCCACCACCTGGGAAGTGGTGCTGCTTGCAGAGCTGGGGGCAAGGAGCCACATCAGGGCTCTGAGGGAGGAGGAGGAGGAGGAGGGACAGCCTTTGCCTGGCACAGACAGTCCTGTGTGTGGGGATCTGCAGCCCCTGGATGGACAGTGCCCCCCTGGCAGGCTCAGGGAAGGGCTCTCCCCTCGTGCAGGGTGAGCTGTGATCCCACACACACACACGGAGCTGTCGGAGCTCTGAGCCTGCCGGTGATGGTTCAGCTGGGAGGAGCTCCCAGCTCAGTGCTTGGAGCTCTCCCACCTGGCAGAGGTTCAAATCCTGGGCTAAATGGGAGCATTAGAGGAGATGAGGTTGCCCTGGAGGAGCGATCTGGAGCTCTGATACTGGATGTTTTACAGAGGGGATTCCAAACCAGGCTTCCAGGAACAGGACAGGGGTGGGAACCAGGATCTGGTAGCAGTGCAGGGGGTGGAACAGCGCTGGGAGCTGTGTCCTTTCCCTGGCGGAATTTTTCTCTTGAGGCTTCTGTATTACCTTGCTGGACTTGATGCTTATGTTCTGAGCAGCCAGAAACAGCATCTTGACACGAAACATCGTGGGGATGCAGTCTGGGTGTGAAGGAGCATGCAGAAACGGCACCTGAAGGGGAAAAAATTGTGTACTAAAAGATATAATATGGAAATGTGGGGCTTCCAGATGTACTAACACATCCAGGGACCTTGCCTGGGAGCCTGCATCTGTTTAATGAGAGTTGATTTCACTTACCTGCAAAAAAAAAAAA
>VXBT01000669.1:960795-1012119 GCA_013400235.1 Oriolus oriolus
CCCTAAAAGAAATGTAAACTGTGATGATACAGCAAGTTTTAAACCCTCACTGCTCAGGTTTGATGCTGGGGCTGTATCTCCCGTGCCAGCAGCAGGTCCTGCAGGAGTGGGGGGGAAATGAATGTGTCACCACAGCCAGTGAGATCCCCAGCTCAGCTGTACCCCTTGGAGAGGTGACTGCGAGATATTGAAGCCTCCTGAACCTATTTTCTTCCTTTTTATTTCCTGTCTCAGCAGTCCAGAAGAAGATTTGGCAAAATCTGAGGAGGAAGAGGAAGAGTTGCTTGTCAGAGAGGGAAAAGCTGAGAGACTCGAGAAGCTGCGAGCCCAAATCTCCTCAGAGATCGAGGCCGAGGAGGAGAGGATGAGGTGAGAAGTTCTGCTGCTGTCCCTGGGGATGTGAGCTGCTGGTTGGGGAGGGAAGGGTCGGGCACACCCCCAGCAGGTGCTCAGAGGCAGGTGCTGAGCCCCTCGTGGGGCTGTCCGGTGCTGGATCCCGATTTCTGTGCTCTTGTTCCAAACCTGCCAGGGCAGAGCAGGCGGCCGCGCTGCAGAGGCTCAGGGAGGAGTGGGAGTCCCAGCAGCTGGTGGAGAAGGAGAGCCTGGGGAGGAGGCAGCAGCTTGCCCTGGAGGAAATGAAGCTGGCAATGCAGGAAGCCCAGCAGAAGGAGATGAGTGAGCTGGAACAGGAGAAGGAGCAGTTCCTGAGCGAGCTCAGGGAGAGGTTGGACAGGGAGAAGAAGAAGGTGAGATCTGTGTTTGCTCCAGGTGTTCCTGCTCACCTGGCAGTGCTGAAGTGTGCAGGTTAAATGACACCTGCAGTGCTTTGGTGACACTTAAAGCCAAAGGGAAGGTGCCAGCTGGGCTGTTGGAGGCGCACTGAGGTGGGGAGAACTCCCCCAGCTGTTACTGCAATCGTGATTAACTGACAATTATTCCAATGGCCACTCTGCACCTGAAGGCAAGACAAGGCTCACTGTGTGTCTCACTGAGCTAAACCAGCCCTGTTATCACATGAGAGCTCAGCTGAGCCGCTGTCTCAGCTCCAAACACCTCTTTGGCTGCTGCTGGAGTCCTGCAGGCAGCTGGGGAGCCCTTGAAAGGGGCAGTGTCCAGTCCCTTCAGGGATCCATCGAGATCCCTGCCCAGGGAGAGTAAAGGCACCTTGCAGTGATCCCGTTTGGAAGGGGGGTCACCACTGTGCTTTTTGGTGCTTGTGGGTAGAATTTAATCCCAAGGCACCTTGTCCCCACACGCAGACTGTTCTGCTCGTGTTTCCATAGGCAGCAGAGGAGCTGGAGGAACGGTTTGCCAGTGAGCTCCAGCAGCTGAGGTCTGCAGCAGAAGAGAAGCACCAGGAGGTGAGGGTGGTGTCCTCAGAATGTAAATTGTTGGGTTTGTTCTTTCCTCACGCTGTCACCAAAGGTGGCCAGGGAGGGTGGCATTAATGTTTTTTTCCACTCCCTAGCCGTGGTTCAGGTCTGGCTCAGTGTTTGGCCGTGCTCCAGGCAGGGGGTGGTGAGGCTGTGCCACGCTCGAGGGCACGGAATGGATCCTGTGGAAAAGGCTGACGAGTGTCTGTGGGTGGCTTTCCTGGCAGGTCATTTCCAGCCTGCAAGCCCAGCTGGCAGAGGCACAGAGCAGCCAGGAGGCCCAGCTGCGTGAGGAGCTGCAGAGAGCGGATCAGAAAGTGCAGCAAAGAGCCCATCAAGTGAAGGAGTACGAGCGCGAGGTGAGCGTTGCTCTGGTGCTGAAGGATTTTCACGCTCTCTCCTCACACCTGGGGTGAGCTCCGAGCGCCCACGTCCCCTGCCCGGGGTGACAGTGGTGCCTCAGTGGGAAGGACACCCCTCAGCATCTCACCTCGGCGGGGTGAAGGCTTTGTGCTCCCCAGGACAGTCCCTGATCCCGCTCTGGACTCGGGCTCAGGCGGGAGGCTGGTTTGTGGGAGGCTGCTCTGGTGCAGTGCTGCAGTTCAGGGAAGCCTCTTTCCCTGTCACCCCTGCAGCTCAGCGAGCTCATGGGCGAGAAGCGCCGGGAGGTGGAGAAAGAGCACGAGAGGAGAATGGAGAGGATGAGAGAGGAGCACCGGGAGGCGCTGGCACGGAGCCAGGAGCAGTTTGAGGAGGAGGTACCGCCGCGGTCCGTGCCATGGGCTGGCTTTGCAGCGAGGCCTGTGTGTCCGTGCCGCATTGCTGGCCAGCCCTGTGCCTCACAGAGGTGTTTCCCTGTCTCCCTGGCGCGGGCAGGAGCGGAAGCAGAGGTCAGAGCTGCTGGAGGGGCTGCGGAGCGAGGCCGCGCGGCTGCGGCAGCGCCACGACGCCGAGCTGAAGGCGCTGCAGGCGGAGCTGGAGGGGAGGCTGACTGCCCTGCAGCAGAGGCACAGGGAGAAGGTGAGCAGAGGCCCTGCCTCTTGGCCCTTGGGGCTCCTGAGGGACGGCCTGGATGCTCCACACCTCGTCCCCCTGGCACCCTGCACAGCCCGGGGTGGCACACGCAAGTGGAGGGTCACGCTTCCCAGAGCTTGCGCCGTTCTCTTCAACTCAGCGCCTCTGTGCAGGAAAGAAAGCTCCAGGATTCAGAGAACGAGCTTGAAGTCCGCGTGAAAAACATCCAAGCCAGATCAGAGCAGCTCGCCAGCCAGGTGAGTCAGGCTGCTGGGCTCACAGAGCTTCCCGAATCTGTGCCAGTCCTTTGGCTGCTTCCTCACAGGGAACTGTTCAGAAAAGCTCAGCCAGGGCTTCTGCTGCCATCCCACTTACAGGTGGGACTTCATCACCAGTCAGAGCAGGGCTAAGCATTCCTGGTGCCGCTGTTTGCTGTGAAAGTCCGAGCTCTGGGTTTGCTCAGTGCTTTGGGGGGCAGCGTGTGGCTGTGGGAGGGGTCACAGAGCAAATCTGACAGCACTCCTTGTGTGTTTTGGAATGGTCTTGGGTCTCAGGCCTGAGCTCTGTAGCTGAGGTGTCCTGGCTCTGACACTCCCCTGCCTTCTCCCCGTGCACAGGAGGAGTCCCTGCGGAGGAGAAGGCAGCAGCTGCTGGATGAGGACGGGCGGATGCAGCTCGAGAGAGACGTACGAACACCTGGGCTCTGGGGCTCGGGGCTGTGCTGCTCTGGGGCTCGGGGCAGCACCTCGGAACTGGGGCTTTAGGAGAACACAGTGCTGGGAGGTGGATTAGTTCTGAGCTCCCCAAAGAGAAGAGCCAGTCCTGTTCTCCCAGGACTGGCGTGTGGTTGTGCAGCTCTGGGACTCTGTGAGCTACGGGCCCCTCATTTTGCACTTGGGGAAATGACTGGGAGGGATTTTCTGGTTTTCTTCTAGGAAGCTGCTCTGGCCTCTCAGCTGCGCCTGGAGGAGAGCAGGAAGTCGCATTCCAGCCTCCTCGAGTCCATCCAGCAGCTGCGGAGGATCCTGGAGGAGCTGCAGGACCAGAAGGCTGAGCTGGAGGCCCAGGTGGACTTGCTGCAGACCCGCAGCCAGAGGCTGCAGAAACGCATCGGGTGTGTGCGAGAAATTTCCTCTAGCGCCAAAAAATCTGCCCTGTGGCCCTGACAAAGCTCTCCAACCTCACCTGGGCCTCTCTCTGAGCTCTGTGCTCTGTGCTGGGCCGTGTTCCCTCAGAATCCTGAGGTGCCCATTGAGGGCATGGTGGTGCTGGGGGCTGGTTCCAGATTTTGTGCTAACTCAGGGTGTGAATTTGAATTTGCTCCTTCACCTCTGCGTGTCAGGTTCGTTTGTCTCCTCCACTCCTGCCTTGGGAGGTTAATGAGGTGCTGTGAGAGGGGCTCTGAAATGCAAAGAGGTTTTCCTGAGGTGGCTGAGCTGCTGGGCAAGGGTGGGAAGCAGTTTCCCTGCCCAGCCAGGGCTTGCACTTGGTGTAACACCACAGACCCAGCGCTGGTGTTGTCTTGCACACCTGTGGCCCTTTCCCTCCTGGAATCTGGAGGTCACTCTGGGCACCACTGCAGGCTAATCAAGTGCCTCTGCCGTTGCTTTTTCCTGTGGCAGTGAGCTGGAGGAAGCAATCAGGAGCAAGCAGGAGGCTCTGAAAGAACTGGAGGCAGAAGAAAGTGTGGAATCTCCAAGAAAGAAAGCTGAGCTCCGTGTTGAAGACCTGAGAGAAACTCCTCAAGCTGTGAGTAAAGCAGCCTGTGAAGGTGTTTGCCTTGTGAGATCTGAGGCTGAAACTCCCTTGAAAATCCCAGCATTTGTTCCTTCTGTGTGAAGCCATCTGAGATGCAGAGATGGATTTCTCTTTGCTGGTGCATTCAGTAGTATTTGCAGATGTCTGTCTATTATTAGTGGGTGGAGAGGAGGTGTGGGATACTCAAATCAAAAGCGGGGCTTGTGTCGGGGTGGAAGCGTCTTTGTTGCCTTCCAAAGTCACACCGAGAACATCCCCGGTGCTGTGTTTGGACCTTGGCGGTGCCATGGTGATGTCATTCCAAGCTTTTGCTCCTAATTGGGTTCTTAGGGGGCCCTGGGGTTCTGTTTCCTGTACGTATTCTTAGTTTTTGCAACGTGTCACCCTCTCAGCGCTCGTCCAGAGAGCCTTCCCCAGCCCCTCAGAGCCCCGAGGAAAGCGACTTCCAGTTTGAGCGGTGAGTTCTGTGTGCCAGGAGCGCTTCCTGCTCTGCTTTTCCAAGCCAAGGTTCTAGCTTGGGTTTGCACACTGGGCACTGACCACCCGTTTTTGGGGGTGAGGAGTGCAGCAGCACAGGGAGCCAGGACGCTCCTGCCTCTCCCTGCAGCGTCCGGAGCTACATCTCGGCGGAGGGGCTGTCCCTGAGGAACGCCGAGGAGTTCCTGCTGCGCCAGACCCGCTCCCTGCGCCAGCGGCGCTCGGCGCTGAAGGCTGCGAGCCTGCAGTGGCGCCAGGACCTGTGCAGGGCGCAGGAGGCCGTGCAGGATCCCGACAGCTCCCAGCTCCTGGAGGGGATGCGCCGCAACCTGGAGGAGGTGAGCCCTGGGCGCTGCCCGTGCGCGGTGCTGGGTGTCACAGACCGTCCCGCGGCCCTGGGATCGGCTCCTGGCTCTGCAGCTGCCGTGATCCTGTTGGTGTGGGCTTGGGGACCCTCTTGGATGTGGGTTTGGAAGTGAAACCTTTTCTGTGGGCTGAACCTGCTCTGAGCCACGCGCTCCGCTCCCTGTGCGCGCCTTGCCACACGCTCGAGGACCTGGGAGCGATTCCGCTGCAGCAGCACTTCTTGTGCTGAGCAGAATGAGGTGATGAAAGTCACCCCAGCTGCTAACGTGGATTATTTCCTGTCATTCCTGTTTAATTTCCCTCCTCGGCTGTTGGTCTGTGCAGGAGGCAAAGCAGTTGGACAGGATGAAGTCGGCCATGCAGAAAGGACAGGTGCTGCTGAAGAAGAAGGAGGAGAAGCTCAGCCAGCTGGAGTCCTCGCTGCTGGAGGAGGTAAAGCTGGAGCTGGATTTTGGAGACACTTCCTGTGAGAGCACCAGAGACTGCTGAGCGTGTGGCTGCAGAAAGCAGCTTGGAAAAGCTGCGTGGTTTGAGCCTGGAGAAAACAGGGGCAGGTCACCTCGTGTGAGCTGGGCTGGACCTGTTCTGACCAAGGCAAACCTTGGAATCCTTGGCTCTGCCTGGCACCACGTGGCCTCAGGCAGGGCAGCAGGAGATGCAGGAGAAGCAGACCTTTGATGGTCAAACCTTGCCCTTGGCGCAGAGAACCCAGCCCTGCAGGAGCTGTGAGGTTATTTAAAGCACAAACCACGCTGACTCCTGCTGGAAGGGCTGATCCGCCTGGCTGCTCCGTTTGGCCTCTTGCACTTTCAGAGCCAAAGCAGTCTCTGGACGTTCAGATTTTCCTGTCAGGGCCTGAAGACAAGTTTGCCTTCACTTGACCTGTGCCTGACTGCAGTCCAGCTTTGTAGACAAGCTGCAGGCAGATTTCCAGTAGCTTTTACGTTCCAGAGATGATACAGCAGGTTTTACTGGCGTTGTTTTCCTCCTCCTGACCAGCTCTCAGATGAAGACACGCTGAAGAGTTCTGCGTGCAAGAAGGTGGTGACTTTTGATCTGAGCACCTCTGAGGACTCAAACAGCACCTCCAGTGAGAATCTGGGCCAGTCTAAACGTAAGTGCCTGTTCTGCCTGTCCTTCTCACCCCTCTGATGTTCCTGCTCTCGTTTGTGCTTGGATGTGTCCAAGGCAGGTCTGCACCACACCTGATTGCAAAGGCTCGTTTCCTGCCTGTAGTGGCAGATAAGAGGGATGGGCTCTGCCTTTTAAATCTCTGTGGATTATAAAGTCTCTCTGATTTCCCTCTGATCCTGCAGAGCTGTATTGCTCTTCTGGAGGAGTCTGGGCTTCCCCTTCCTCACATCCATGGCAGGAGAAGCTGCTGCAGTTCCCTCTCTGCTGCTCGTGCTTTTTCTTGGGCTTTGGGTGCCTGTACCTGGAGTTGTGCTGGGGGAAGAAGGGCAGGAAGACAGGAGGGTTCGGTTGCTTGCACAAAGGCTGCTCTTTTTAGGGCTTGTCCGTGACCCCTTTTTTCCCCTTTCTCCCCTCAGTTGACTTGAGAACGGATTTCTGGTCTGTCCTCCAGCAGGACAAGATCCAGCACCTGAGAGACTCCGTGCAGAGCATCACCAGTGAGCTGAACGGGGTCCTGGGCGTCCTGGACTCCCTGAGCCATCACCAGTCTCCTCTCTTCACCTCCACAGCCCGTGAGGGCATCCCTCCTCCCACACATTCCTCCTTGGGAGGCCTGCGGGAGGGCAGCTCCCTGGGGACCCCCCCGAGGGTGTCTCCCCTGGGCCGGTGGGTCTGGAGCAGCAGCGGGCTCAGCTCCGGTTATTCCATCCTAGGGCAGTCAGTGGACAACGTGCTGACGGAGAAATGGCACAGGTATTTCCCAGGTGAGTCTCCTGGCCTTGTTCCACCTGCTGGCTGCCTACAGCTTCTGATTGTGCGTCCCTGCGAGTTCTGTCCCAGCTTCCAGTGCTGGGAAGGGTGGGTGCTCTGGTGCTGCCCGTAGGAAGGGTGCTAATGGGGTGAGGGATGAGAAGCTCATTCCAGAGGTGCAGCATGTGGCTGAGCCTGTCAGCCTGCTCTTTAACACACACCCAAGAAAGCAGCAGCAGAGGAGCCAGCCCTCTCCCCTGGGAGCCTCCTCCCAGTGGCACGGGGGGATCCCCATCTGTTTCCTTGGTGTCCTTGTAGGAGCAGCGTGTCCGTGGTGCAGGAAGGCAAAGCACCCAGGTCTGTGGGGTCTGTGTTTGATGTCTCTTTTCCAGGTGGGTTCTCGTCACTCGGTGGGAGCGCCGTGCCTCGGGACAGCAAGCTGGGATATGTCCCTGCAGAGTAAGGGTCTTCTTCTTCCTTGAGGTGCCTTGTTGTGCTGCTGTTGTTTCTCTGCAGTGGTTATTAGGTCACTTATCACATAATGGGTAGATAACAATTTGATAAAAATGAATTACTTGTTAAGGAGAAAAGTGAAATTATCAGTATATATATTATAGGAGGTGGTTTTTTTCATCAGCAGCCCATCACTTCCTCATCTCTGGGATCATTTCTGCCCAGACCTCATTTTTCCCCTGCTTATCCTCTCTCTCTCTCTCTCTCTCTCTCTCTCTCTCTCACTGCCACAGTGAACAAGTCCGGCTCTTCCAGCGTTCCAAGTTCTGTGAACCAGAGAAGAGGAGTATTGAGGGGATGATTGAGAGCAACAAGAAATGGCTGGAAGGCTTCAATAAGGATTCCAAAGTGTATCTTTCACCTGGGTCTGGTCTTTAATTGCATTCCTGCTTCCTGCAGAAGGTAGGAGGAGGGGGCAGGTGGGGTGGGAAACCAAGCATTGAGCAGCAATTCCGAGGCCTTGGCCTCTATTTCAGTGCCTGGTTCTGCAGAGGAATGTGGTGTTCAGCAGTTGGAGTGTGAGGGACCTGTGTGCTGCTCTCTGAGCTGTACTGGGCTGAGGGAGTTTCCCTTCCTTTCCCTGGTTGTTCTGTGATGCTCTTTAGTGATGCTGCTCTGCTGTAGAGCAGCAGTTTGAGCTGGGAATGTGAGGATTTAAGAATACGGACCAGAATGTGTGCAGAATGGAGAGTGGGGCAGGGAAGAAGGAGGGGTCTGGCTTTGCAGGGCTGCTTCTGGTGCTGTGGATGGAGCCCTTGGCCATGGGCAGGCCCTGCTGAGGAGGTGAGGGTACCTGGAGATGTGTGGTCTGGGCACATGGGGCAGGGAGGGTTGGGCTACCCCCCGAGCTCTCTCCAGCTCTGTTTTGAGGAATCTTGTAGCATGGGGCTGGATCCAGAGAGTGAGACCTGTCTGTGCTGTGAGCAGGGATGCTCCCAGACTGTGTGGTACCAGCCTTGTGCTGGGGCTGTTGGTGTCTCCTCAGTGCACACTGATACTGGCAGCAAATCCCCAGGGCCTCCGTGCTGTCCTGAGCGTGGTGTGCCTCTGAATTCCCTAATCCCCCTCTAATTCCATTTGACTGGGATGCAGTGGGCTAAACACAGCCTCTGTGCACAGGCCTGGCTCGGCACCTTGTACCTGTCCTGTCTGTGCCAGTTCCTGCTGGAAGCCAGGCTTTTCCTTCACCCGGCTGTCAGACCTCGCTCCCCACGGGCACAGAAGCGCCCGGGCAGCAGCCCCAGCCTCCTCCAGCTGGGACTGGATGAAAACAGAGAGATCAAGGTGTACCACTACTGAAAGGTGGGATTTTTCTCTGCAGGGATGGTGGGGGGGCCTGTGCAGTCTCCCCGTGACGGGCTGGGTTTCGGTGGTGCCCACCCAGGCACCCCCACTGTGTCTGTGCCGTGTCCTTGAAACTGAGTGTTTTTGCAAGAGAGGGGAGGAAGGAGGAAGAGAACTTCCCAGGCGGATTCTTCTAATCCTGTAATGTGTCCAAATATACTTTATAGACTGTTTAATCCAGCGGTGACATATCAGGGCTTCAATAAATCAACACTTCCCTCATTAGTATTCCAGCGATGGCGAGGCAGAGCCGTGAATCACCGAGGACTTTGAGTAACTGGTCAGGGGGGAGGATGTGAATCCAGCTGAGGCTCTCCTGGAGGAAAATGTGTCAGGAAATGAGCCTGCCCTGATGCCCAGCAAATGCTTGGTGGCAGGTGGGCCGTGTCAGGCGGCCTCTGGCACGTGGGAGCAGTGGAGTGGCTGCAGAGTCTGGGGATGAAGTCAGGGAATGACACGTTCTGGCTCTTCGGGAATGTTCTGCTTGTTTGGGGTGGGAGCAGTAGGAACTGAGCCAAGAGTGGTGGATCTGGATGAGCCCTCCCTGCTCCTCTCGTGCCAGGCTGGCCAGAGCTGGGCAGCAGAGCAGCTGCCGGAGCTGTGCTCGCACGTCACGGGAGCAGGGATGGCGGCAGAGCGCGGGCAGCGGCTGCTGGTGCAGGCACGGCTGGGGAGCTCCTGTGGACGCTGAGACAGCCCCACCTGCGTCCTTCCACGCCCTGGGGAGAGGGATCCAGAGCTCGGCTCAGCAGCTGGGATCTCTTTCCATGCATGGGGCTGGGGAGCCCCTGCCATGAATCCTGGAGCTGGGCCTTGCTGCTCCTGCAGGAGCTCCCCAGGGATCCCGGGAGAACAGGGATGTGGGAGACAGGAGAGTGGCTGAGGAGCTGGGATGAGCAGCTCCTGGAGCTCAGCTGTGACGCAGTGGCTCGTGGCTTTGCTTGCCGGGTGCTGTGATGTTCCTTGGGAAAGGCCCCATCCAGAGGGTATCCCAGCCCGCTGGGATGCTTGGAACTGGAAGGGGTGACGCTCTACCCAGCGGGGAGGAGTCAGGCTTTCACGGGAACCTGGTGTTTGGTTGTCTTTGTCAGTATTTCCTCCGAGCTGACTCTAAATATTTTATGCTTTAAAAAGCTGCCGAGCCACTCGCCCGTTCTGGCTGACGAGGACGCTGCACTTCAAGGGAGCCCATCTGTGAGAAACCATCTTCAAAGCCCTTCTCCTGAGACAGCTGGTGGGGGGAGGCTGCGAAGCTGCTGCCCCACACCCCTGTGCTGTGTGAGCCCCTCGGGTGGGTGAGGATGGGCAGTGGGGGGAGGCAGAACCCCCCTGCTCTGCTCCCCGGGTGCCGTGTGCTGGCACATGCTGAGCCTGGCACGGGGACGTTTACATGCAAGTAGAAATATATTTTTGATGAACATCATTTTAAAACTCTTAAGAATGTATGTATTTTAGTGTTTTCTTGATGTTTTTCTAGAATTTTTGTAACTACTCAGCCAGCCTTATTCTTTCCTAGGAAAGGAGGGATCAAAACACGGGTATCCCATCTGCTGTTGGATCGCACAAACCCCTTCCTGTAGGGATTTTGCTTTTAGTTTCGTGGATATTAGGAGGACACATGGCAGTCCTTCCAGTCAGGGGTTTTAGAAGGGACCCCACAGCTGTGGCTTGCTGTGGCCAAAGCCATATCACTGAGTCCATTCTGTGTTTTGGGAGAAGCATGGAGGATTAGTGGTGCAGAGAAATGCCAGGTTTTTTTAACAATAACTTGGTTTGAAACGTGCTCCTTTTTCCTGTTAAAAGCTGGGATAGCAGCTGTGTCTGGTTTTGTATAAATTAAATCAACATGAGCCTGTTTTGTATGATGGTGGTGGTTGTCACTGTGTTTTGTTGTAGCTGGATATCCAGCTGGACTTACCTCTCACATCTCCCCTTGCTTGTCTCTGGGCTGTCTCATGTTTTGTCTTGTCGAGGTCATTTCTGGCAGTTCCCAAGACCACTTAAGCTCGCTGTGGCTTTGTTACTGTTATTCTTTTAAGCATCTGGACAGGGTAGCAAATGCAGAGGCAGAGAGAGAAAGCTGAAAACCAAAACTAGAAAATGAAAACAAGGTGTCGCTCTGGCAGCTTGGGATCTGTTAAAAACGTCTCACTGCAGGTTGGCTGTGGCTGCTGATTTCCCACGGGTTTGGGAGCAGCCAGGAGCTGCCCCAGCAGCGTGCTGGGTGCTGCTGGGATCGCTGAGTGACGCTCTCACCGGGAATCTGGGAGGATTGGTGACGTGCTCGTCTCTTCCCATGGCTTGTTCCCATCTCCTGCTCGCCTCCTGCCAAGCAGCCTGTGGGGGCTCACAAGGCAAGTGAGGCGCGGGGGGAACAGGGTGTGGATCAGCTGGTTGTGCACAGGTGGAGGCTGATCGTTTTGTGTTTAAAGAGAAAACAAACCACCACCAGGCTTTGCCTCGCCCCAGTTCCTGCTGTGCCCGGGCTGCACTGGTGTGTCTTTGCCCTCTGGAGAGCTGGGGGAGAGCTGCTGGAGGAGCACACACTGTCCAGGCAGGCGCTTTTGGGGGCGAGTCTCCTACCCCGCTGCTGAGCAGCTCAGGGCGGCTCTGAGACATCCCAAATCCCGTGTGGAGCGTGGGATCCTCCTGGGTGTGCTGTGATCCTGCTGAGGTGGGTCCCCACGGAGCCGGTGTGAGCCCAGGCTGGGCTGTGCAGTCTGTCCGCGCTCCCTGCCGTGCCTGGGTACGTGGAGCAGAGGATTTGCCTTTCCTGGAATGCCAGCGCTGTCTGTTGGGGGAACTCGGCGATTAGAAGAGCAAAAGGGCAGCGCCCGATTACCTCACCGAGCCGAGCAGGGGCTGTAAGCTCCTTAAGGGGCTTGGCCTCTGCCTGCCCAAGGAGGGACGCCTCAGTCCCGGCTGCTGGAGGTGCCGGCGTGCTGCTCCCCGAGCTGAGGCTCCCCGGGACGGAGGGAGCCCTCGCACGGCCCGGCCATGCTGGGCACCCTGATGACAGCGCTGTTCTTCGTGGTGAGGGCGGTCAGACAGGTGAGTCTGCAGCGTTTATTGCTGCCTGGGGCTGCTCTCTGCTGGGGCAGGGTGAGGAGGCAGCAGTTTCTGCTTGCCCTGCTGGGAATGGCCTTCTGTGCCTCCTAAAGCCCTCCGAGCAGCAGGGCTGGGAGCTCCGTGGGCTCGGTGTTGCCCGTGGGCTGTTGCAGCCCTGTGATGAGTGGCAGGGGAGGGTTGTGATCTGTGGTGATGATTGTGGCTGAGCAGCTCTTTCTGTTCCTCTTCCTCTCCTGCCTCTTCCCCGCTGAAAACCCTCCCTGTGTGCAGCTGGGGACCAACCTGTTCCGTGAGGAGCCCCTGCCTTACCTGGTGTACCAGCCCCTGCCCTGGCAGATCCAGTGCGTGTCCCAGAGCCGCCGCACCAGCCGGGACAGCGAGGTGAGGGCTGCTGGCAGTGCCTGCTGCAGGGGCAGCTGTGAGCCAGGCAGCCTGGAGAGGTGTAGGCAAGGGGGAAATGCAGTGCCAGGAGGGCAGGGTAAGCTGGAAGATGTTGGAGAGGTATTTGCAGACAAATTCAAGCTTATTTTTAGAAATGGAAATATCCCCTGGAAGACCTGGCAGCCCAGGAGCTGCAGGTTTGTGGTGTAGGGGCTGTCTCCTTACTGGTTTGAAATGCAGATCCAGTGAGGATAGCCTGTGCCAACATCCATCCGTGGACTGGAGCATCTCACAGCTCTGAGTTTGGATGCAAAGCTATTTCCTGCCTCTCCTTGGAGGTCTCTTCATAAATGCAGATTAATTAATCAGTACTCTTTAAGGGAACAACAGTGAGCATGTTCCAGCTTCCTAAAGGGAATGGGCAGTGGGAAGCTTCCCAGCTGGCCTGAGAGGGACTGCCCTCACTGCCTCTGCCTGGGATAGAACTAACTTTCATTTTATTTCTCTGCCTTTCTAGAGAGGCAGGAACTCCCGGCACAACAGCATCTACTCGCTTTCTGGAGAGAAAGGTGAGTGTGGAGCAGGCAGGGAGGCAGCAAAAAAAAAACCCCAAACAACACAAGTGATGAGTGAAAGTCGTGGCTGGGACTGTGGATGCAGCAGAAGAGCAGGCATTGCAGTGCCTGCATCCTTCTCGGCCTCTTTCTCATTCCACAGATCTGTCTGTGACGTTATTAAGGGGTATTTGATGGTGAGATATTTGTTAATGTGTGTGGCATCAGCCAGTGAAGGTCCCAGCGGTGCAGGGCTGAATCTGTAACCCCACCCGTGTGTCTGTGCAGGTCCCTGCTCCCCTCTTCCCAGCAAATCTGCCCCAGTGCCTCGGGTGGGGTCACACTCCTGCTGTCCCACAAAACAGCCCCCTTTCTCCTTGTTCTGAGAAAACCACCTGGAATTCACCCCCCTCCTCTCTCTGGTCTGGTCTCCAAGGCTCTGCAGCACTCGGCAAAGAGGATTTGAGCAGTTCTATTCTCGGTGCCAAGCGGATAACGGGCGGTGGGGGCTGGAGGTGCCGTCCCTCCTCGTGGCCCGGGAGCTCTGCCCAGCCTGGGTGCTGGGCTGGGGGTTTCACTGCAGACAGGTGCAGGCCTGGGGCTGCCGGTGGCTGAGCCCTGTGGGCAGGTGAGTTTGTGGCAGGGCTGCGTGGCCGGGGCTCGCCCTGCCAGTGCCCAGCAGTGCCCGTCCCGAGCCTCTGCCCCTGGGCAGCATTCACAGCTGGCAGTGTCTTGTCGAGCAGGGCAGGGGGGAGCCCCCTCCCTCCTTTTATTGATCTCTTTACTCTGCAGTTACTTTCAGGCTGTGGAGGGAAATGGGTTCAGGTGACAGCGGTGAGTTTGTACAGCAGCAGCTGGCCCCAGGATTCCTGATGGCTGCTCGGGGGGTGCTTAGCAGTGACACACTGGCTTAGAGGAGCACTGCTGAGTGGCTTTGATGCAGTTCCTGTTGAATTCCACAATACTTCCCTAATGCCACATTAAGGGGGAGCGGGGAGGGCTCCCATTTGTCAGCGTGAGAGCTTTATTGCTGCGCGGGGCCGGGCTTTTTTCTAATCTCATTTGTGTGTGCGGAAGTAAGTGAGCATCGTACGTGGTGATTAAACGTGGGGAAGCTGCGGCCTTCGGGGAGCAGGGCTGTGTAAATAGAGGGCTTAGCACTGCCAGGGAGGCTGGGCTTTGCTTTGCCTCCCGTTCCCTGCTCCTTCTGCCCTGGAGATGTCCCTGTGAGCCAGTGGAGTTGTGGTTTCATCCTATGAGCTCTGCAGCAAGGACAGCTGTCCTGTCTGAGGAATGGGGAGGCCACTGACCCCATGGGGGTGATGCCAGAGCCCTGCCCTGCTCTGTGGAGCCTGTTCAGGGCTGCTGGCGCTCTCTGTGCTCACTGTGATGCTCTGTTGCCCCCCCCAGGTGACGTGAGCCCTGATGCCAGCAAGGAGAGCAAGGTCACTGACCCTTCCGAGAGGGCAGCCATCACCATCCAGACCCACTTCAGGAGGTACCAGCAGCAGAAGCAGGAGAAGAAGTAGCCACAGCAGCCACCCATGGCCTGCACTGTCCCTCCTGTTCGTCTGTTCTGTACCCCAGAGACATTTGGGGCCGTGGTGACTGTGAACCTGCCCCCCATACGTAGCTCTTGGTGCTCTGTAGGTTCTCTGCCCTTGTGTTGGTGCTCACAGGGAGTTCTCTGTCCTGCTCAGTCCTTCCCCAGACAGCATCACTTCGTGGGCCGGGTTACAGCTGGTGAGGGGCTGTTGGGGACAGGGCACAGGGGGTGACAGCACATTTGGGAGCCTTGGCCAGCCCTTGGGTCACGCTGTGAGCTCCAGCAGCTGTGTGGCTGGGAGGGGGTCCTGCACAGCTGAGGCTGGTTGTGCAGGCTGGTCACTGCCCAGCTGGGCCTTGTTTTACCCCAATAACCCTCCCCTGTGCCTCCACCCCCTCCACTCTGCCTCTGGAGCTGGGTGGAAGAGCTGCCTTTGTCCCCTGCTCTGTCCGCAGAGTGGCCAGCACGGTGTGCAGGGGCCAGCCTGGAGTGGGCATTGCTCAGGGAACGTGCTGCAGCCTTTGAGGGGAGCAGCAGGTGAGCTGCTCTTACATTTTCTAGGGGAGAACTGGTTGGGGTGTCCTGGTTCCAGAGCAGGCACTGGGTGGGGATTCTGTGTCCTGGGGCCGGGACCCCAGGAGTGTCTGGGCGTGAGCCCCCATTCCTGAGTGCTGGACACAGGGAACAGGACAGCCCCGAGCTCTGGGCCAGCAGAGGCAAGGCAGGTTTGCTGTGAGGAGGTGCTGGGGGCTCTGTGGCAAGGAGCGGGGCATGGAGGAGCTGCTGGCTGTGACCAGGGCTGCTCTGAGCGTGTGTGCTGCTGGATTTTCTGTGCAGAGCTGCTGAGCTGTGCCCCAGGAACCCTTTGTTGTCCTCTCTGGGCATAATTACCCTCAGCCCTTCTTCCCAGGGCTCTGCCCCCAGCTGTCCCTACTTACCATCAGCTTGGGGGTGCTGGTGTTTGTTGTCTGGGCTTGGCTGTGGTGGCACCCAGTGCTGGTGGCTCCCCTCCTCTGGAGCTGGTGCTGGAAAGTGTTTGTGGCAGGGAGCCCAGGCTATGGCTGGAGTGCTGTGCAAGGCAGACCTGAAGCAAAACTGCATTTCTGAGCTTGATGGCTTCTGTTTGCTGTTGGAAGGCAGAACCAGGCTGGCATGGCCTGAATGGGCTGTGCTCCTTCAAATCCTGCCGTGGTGAAGGGCAGAGGGCTCCCTGAGAGCGGGGGGTGGTGGGGGCTCGCAGGGGAGCGCTGGAAACGTGTGCTGTGCTGAGCTGTGCAAGGCCAGGGCTTGTGCCTGCTGGGGAAGGGAAGGGGGGAATCCTTGCTGAGATGTAGAAGGAAATCTGTACTAGCCAATTCCAATAAAGTATTAATCTCTGTTAATCTGTTCCTCTTTTTATCTTGCTAATCTGCTTACTCTCACAGCTGAACACGCTTGCCTTTTCTTGCCTCTTCTATTTTCAATTCCATTTTCCCCTTCTATTTCTATTCTAAGCCTTGGGTTGGCATTTTGAAGGTGCTGCCTGGCTGTGACCCTGCTTTGAGGGCTGGGCACTTGGTTTGCTTTAAAAACCTGTATTATGTAATGGTTTATAAATCCTCAGGCACTCTGGTGCCTCCCCACCAGCCCCTCTCCACATGAGATGTTCCTTGGCAGAGACTGGCTGAATAATGGCCAAAAATTATAAAAAATGGGCACAAGGAATTGTCTTAGCAGCTTGTTTCTCAAGCCCCAGAGGTGAACAGCTGCCAGGCTCTGGCCAAGGCGCTTCCAGCTCTGCAGGATTCCAGGAGTTACCTTGGTTAGGGAGAACCAGATGGCAGAGGAGGATCTGCTGACCAGTGTGCCAGCAGGCTGGGAAGGGCACTGCAAAAGCTGCACGTGGAAGCTGCAGTAACATCACTGTATTTGCATAGCATTTTAATTTGGGTACGTCAATTAAAAAAAAAAAAAAAAAAAAAAAGAGAGAATGGTACAAATCTGTGCGTAGATACTCCAACTGCTGCTTTGAGTTAAAATAGGAAATGTATCTGTTTGTAAGGAAAGAGCTGGAACCAGTTGGTAACAAGCATGGAGGGGAAAGTGATGAAAACTTGAACTTATAAATTACAGGAAAGAAGGAAATGAAAGTGCAGTTGGTTAATTAGACCTCAGGTAGCACCAGAAGCTCCTCAGAAAGGTGAAATTCTACTCTGGGTAACTAAAACAAGAGTTAATAGTGGCTTGAGGTATTTTTTGCCTTTGGAGCAGGTAAGGAGGGCTGGCAGCTTCACGTGCTCCTGCTTCCACAACCTTGTATGAATGGGGGAGTGCAGAACCTGCATTCTTTGGTCTGATATTGGTGTGGCTGCTGGTGAAAACTAAGGGAAAACAAGAACAAATGACGGTGTGGGGCGGTGCTGGGTCTCACTGTGGTTCTGTGTGCTGCCCCGTGTCCTGGGCACCTGTGCAGGGCTGTGCTGCACGATGCAGGGCCAGGATGTGCTTCAGCTGTGACAGGGGACACTGGTGCCCCTTCTCCTGCTCCCACTCGGGGCTGTGACACAGCCCAGGGACCAAGACCCTGCTTGGAGGAGTTGCTGTTCCTCGCTGGATGCTGGATCCGATGCTGGAGCCGCCCTGCACTTACCTTGAGCTGCCGGAGCTCTGCTGTGGCTCACGAGGGTTTGGGCAGCCATGCACCCTTCGGGAGGAGCTGGACCAGGATTCCTGTTTGGCACTGTGGTTTATCCTGGGCTGGAGCTGGACTTGGTGCTGCTCTCTCGGTGCTGTGGCACAGTCTGGTCGTGGCTGGGCTGTCCTGCTCTGTGGAACCATCCCCAGGACCCTGCTCCTGTTCCTGACCCTCCTCCTGCCCCATGGCTCTGCAGGTGGGTATGTGCCTTATTATTCTTTAATATTTATCTCCATGTCTTAGTATTTCTGTACTTTGGCTGCCCTGGGCTGTCCCTCTCCATCCTCCTGCCCTGTCCTGCCCCAGCCCTGCTCACTTAACAAACGCCCCATGTATAAACATAACCTTTATTGCACACAGCGCTGGGTTTTTTTTCATAGAAAAAGGTATTAACACATAAGCATTTGCAAATTGAAGCAACTCCTGCTGTTTTCAGAACAGTAAAATAGCATGCAATGTCTCGGAGACGTTCCTTTTTTAAAACCACCGACAAGATCAGGGAGAGAAAAAAAAAAAAAAAAAGAAGTCGCTGAGTCTTTCCTTGTGCCCCTTTCAAAATGATGTGAAATATATATATATGTTTACATATATATTATATTTTTAAATCTGTAACATCAAATTCTTTGTGCCCTGGTTTCTTTTTCTGTTCGGAGAAGAAGAAAATAGCTTCATTTATACAAAAGAGTCCGTTATGTACAAGTTTGTTAATTAAATATAAACGGCGCGGGGAAAACGAGCAGCATCCGCCGGTGGCGGCCCTACACCAGCGTGTAGGACTTGGAGTAGGCTCCGGCGCCCTGTTTTTGAGACCTGCCTACCCCTGACGTGCTCATCTCCAGCAGCGAGTCCCTGGNCGGGTGCGGGGCCGGCCGGGCCGGGCATGGGGAGAGTCCTCTGAGGTAAGGTGGTTGCGGCGGAGGCCGGGGGAGGCAGCCCCAGGGGCTTGGCACCGGGCTCCAGCGTCATGTGCCGGGCCTGCGCGTGGTACGCTCGTGCCAGGTTGCGGATGGAGGCTTCCCGCGGCGGCACCACCGGGCACGGCTCCCGCGCGGCGGGCCTGCGGGGGGAGNCCGACTTGACGTACAGCGGGAGGTTGCAGTAGTCACCTGGCGAGGGAAGAGCAGGCAGGTAAGGCTCTGGAGGGACCCTCTTGCCACCCACCTTCTGGACGTGGTGTTGTGCGACGGAGAACGCGTTGGGCTACAGAGAACGCGTTGGGCTACAGAGAACGCGTTGGACTGCGGAGAACCTGTGCTACGGAGAACGTGTTGTTCTTTCTCTTGAGAACGTGGTGTTCTTTCTCTGTGTTGTGCTATACAGAATGGGTCCTGCTATAGAGGGAGATGTGCTCCAGAGAACACGTTGTGCTATAACAAATGTGTCACATCGTCATCCCAAAATTGTCCCGCTCCGTGCAATGCGCCTGGGATGCATCGAGTGCTGTACATTCAGCACTGTACATAATGTTCTGTAGTGTATCATAATGTAATGGTGTTAATTATATAATGCTCAATGTACAGAGTGATAAATATTACAATGTGATGTAATATTGAATGTACAGTGTGACACAGTATTATTACATAATGGCAATAATGTGATGCAGATCCCATTCTGTAAAGCACAGTGGGAAATATTCCCTGCACTCTGTGTCCCGCCTGTCCCAGCACCCAGCGGTGGGACGGGCTGTGTCACACACCAGGCTTCACTCTGCCAAGGTGAGTGCCTGTGCTGCCATAAACAACAGGTCCTGCTGGGTTGTGTTATGGCATCATCTATAGTTAGTGCCTTAATTTAAGGGTTTTATGTCTGTGTGTGGATAAGACCCTGTGTTGTTATACTGGCTGTTAGCGGTGTTATAGGGTTTTATTTCTGTTATATTACCTTTGTGTTCTACAGCATCACCTCCAGCTGTAGGGCCTTAATTTAAGGATTTATATGGCCATAGATGTAAAACCCTGTTATTAGTTTGCCTTTTATATTTGCAGTATATAACACCTCTATCCATAGAGCATTTCTGCTTTAATTGTGGATATTGTGCAGTGTGTTCTGTGAGGGCACGTTCCTCTCTTCACAGGAGGTGTAGGGAATGCACTGCAGGATCTGTCAGTATAGGATACAGCACATACAGCCATAGGATCTGTATTAATACCTTAATTTTAGGATTTATGGTTATATATGTGTATATATGTGAATTTTTACATTAAAATATATTTTATATTAAAATAAAGGGTTTTTTATATAGATATATATATACATAAATCTATATATAAATATATAAAAATTCATATCTAAGCATACATTAACCAATACAAAAATATATAAATTTTTATATGAAAATATAGAAGTCTCTCTATAAAATATAGCAATTTATATATCAATATATAATAAATTCTATTAAGAATACAGAAATTAATGTATGAATATATATTCATACATACATATGAATATATATTCATATATGTATATATTTGCATATAAAATACATATATAAAAGATATTGAATATATAGTTTTTTACATTATATATATTTATACATATATATTTTACATCATTATGTAAATAATTTATATAATGATATATAATTATATATATATAAGGCCCTGCATTATTATATTGTCTCTTACAGGTGTTATATTGTTATATTTGTGTTATTATAGCCCTATTGCCTTAAATCTTGTATGTTTTATAATAGGTTCTGTAAATTCCATTTTTTAGGAGGTTACAATGGTGTTATACTTAACACACTCTGTGCTATTTAAACTATACCATAAAAATATGTGGTCTAATTTGCAAAGATGGTCCCATTATATTGTGTGTTATATGATCAGTAAACAAATTAACTATCAATTCCCACCTCTGTATTTTTAAAATATCTTCCAGGTATTGTTCTGTTTTGAGGTAATGGGGGGTGGGAGATTGTCGGGGTTCTGGCACTGAGGATATGGAAGGGATACTAAAAACAGGGCAGGGAAATACTGAGAACACCAAAGACTGGGGAAGGTACTGAGGGTCCGGGGCCAGTGCTGAAAAATGGGGGGGAATAACAAGGAATACTGATGGATATTAAAAAATGATAACGAATACTAAGGAAGGGGAAGGAAGAGTAAAGAATAGCCAGGGATACTTAAAAATGGGAAGGAACACCAAAGAATGGAAAGGAATACTAAAAAAACCCAAAAAACCACATTAAAACTATCAAGGAATGAGGAAAGAACAGTAAGGAATGCTAACAAATAGGAAGGAACAGTAAAGAATGGGAAAGAAGAGTAAAAATGTGGGAAAAATATGTGGGAGTGGAGAAAGACTATTAAGGAGTGCAAAGGAACACCAAAGAATGGGAAGGAAGAGTAAAAAAATAGGGAGGGAAATGCCACAAAATGGGGAAAGAACAGTAAAGAATGGGAACAAATAGTAAAATACAGGGGGAAAAATACTAAGGTATGGAAAGGAACACTAAAGAATGGGGAGAAATACCAAGGAACTGGGAAAAAAAATACCAAAGATTGGATCGAATGCCAAGAAATGGGGAACAACATTAAGCAATGGAGAAAGAACATTAAAGCATGGGGAGAAATACCAGGAATGCCAGGGAAAACAGGACTGGGAAGGCCTCCCAAGGATTTTGGGATGCTCTGGGGCACAGAGGAGGCCAGGCAGGACCCCCCTGGAGCCCACGTGAACCTACTCTTGCTGGCGCGGTGCGGGATGGGCACGGCCACGCCCTTGCCCCGCTCGCTGTCCTGGGGCTTGGGCGGGGAGGCGGTGAAGCGGCAGATGCCGGGCTCGGACGGGGTGCTCATGGAGGTCATGCTGTCGGCGTTGTCCGTGGTGCCCGTGGTCATCTGGTCCGAGGAGCTGTCGGAGATGAAGCACTCGGTGATCTCGAACTTGGCGTGCTGCAGCTGCTCCTCCAGCTTGGCGTGCTCGTAGGCGCGCGCCAGCTCCTCGTAGGTGGACGAGGCGCTCTCGGTGGACACCATGCTGTTCCGGCCCTTGTCTGTGGGGAGAGGATGTGTCGCCTACCTGGGCACGGCAATGCCCAGGCTGTCCCTGCTGGGATAAGCCTGGCCACCTTCAAGGCCATGGAGCAACCCGATCTAGTGGAAGGGCGGAACAAGATGAGCAATAAGGTCCCTTCCAACCCAAAGCATTTTGGGTTTTTATGATTTTATCCACCCACAGAGCTGGGCACAGCCCTGGCTGCTTAGGACCACCAAGTGGTGGTTCCACAATCCCACTGATAAGTTCTGCAGTCACCCCGACCTCACAGTTTGGGGTCTCTGTGTGCCCCAAAGCAGCAGATCCCCGGCAGCAGCAGCGTCAGGGAGGCTCTGGCGCTGCGTACCTGTGTCCTGCGAGAGGCTGGCGCTGTAGCTGTCACTCTCGGTGACCGTGATGCCGTGCTGGGAGCCCACTGTCCTCCAGTCTGAGGTGAGGGTCCGCGCGGGGGTGGACGCCTGGCACTTGGTGAGTGTCCACTGGCTGGAGTAGCGGTTGCGGGTGCTGTGCGCAGACTTCACGCTCTTCCTCGACACGGGGTCTACGGCACAGAGGTGGCAGAGTCACGGTGGGTCCCTCCCACACACAGGCAGGATGCTGTCCTGTCTCCCAGGAGCGCTGCCTGCCCCTTCTGCCTTCCCAGCAGCTGCTTTTGGGCACAGCCAGTGCCGGGGGACAGCTTCCCCCACACCTGCCCCGTGTGTACCACCCCCAGCTCAGCCAGCCCAGCCCCACACACTCACTGGTGCCGGGGCGGATGTCGGACATGTCGATGAGGGGCCCTGTGTTCTGGATCAGGGCCGGGTGATGCAGAGAGACGCCCGTGCAGAAGCTCTGGGGGTTCACTGCCTGGCTGAACTCCGTGTCGGTCACCGGGATCGTGGCTTTGTCATCCCCTGCGGGAGGAAGCTGGAGCTCAGACCTCTCTCTGTCCAGGCAACGTGGGCACCCGCTGGCCCACGCTCAGCCCATCCGTGGGAGCCCAGCACTCTGGGGCAGCAGGGGATGGGAGCTTTGCCTGTGCTTACCCAGCTGCTTGATGCCTTCCTTGTCCTCGATAAGGAGCTGCACCCGCGGGATGTCGATGTGCAGTCGGGGGCCCTGCGGGGGCCCCTTCACCGGCGTGTCAAAGCTGCGGTTATTCTTGCTGTGAGGTGAGAGGGGACGCAGACCCGCCCATTACCGGACAGAGCCCCGGCGGCTCCAGCCTGGGACGGGCTGGGGATTGCCACCAGCCAGCCCACCCGGGGCTCAGCTCTGCCCAGGCAAGCTCCAGTGTGGGTGCTGGGACCCTCGGGCAGGCAGGAGCCAGGAGCACCTGGCTGCTGTGCTACAGAGTCACTGCCACAACCTTTACAGGTGTGAGCGCGAGAGGGTCTGAGACAGAGTGAGAGCTGCACCTGGGCTTAAAAGCAGCCAGGACCACCCCCAGCACCAACTGTTCCCCTGCCTGCCCACACATTTCCAGCCACAGGCAGATACGAGACTCACCTGATCAGCATTTCTGCCAAACTCTTCGCATCTGTGCAGGAGACATAAAAAACAAGAGGTTTTTTGTAAGGGAGCAGTTTAGGGCACAATGAGGCAGCCCAGGAACACAGTCTGGGGTCCTGCGTGCTGTGCCTCTGAATCCCATCCCACCTCGAAGCCTCTTCAGCCGCTTCTCCTTCCTCTTCTTGCGGATGATGAAGAGCAGGGCCACTCCCAGCGTGGCCAGGATCACGGGGCAGGCGATGGGGAAGAGCTTCTTCACATCGTCACCCTCCCCTTGGGCAGACTTGATCGGGGGGATGGTGCCTAGGGCAGAGCACGGGCGGGTGAGCGCCGGGCGCTGCGGGACCCCCCTGGTCGGGCGGCGTTTCCCCCTGCCCGTGTCCCCACTCACTGCCGTCGTAGTCCAGCGTGGCGAACTGCGTGGTCTCGTTGCCGCAGCCGGCGCTGTTGCAGGCCTTCATGCGCAGCTCGTACCACGTGGCCTCGCGCAGCTCGGTCAGGAACACCTCGCTGGAGCTGTTGGTGCGAAGGCTCTGCCACACCCAGTTGCCCTTGGGCCGGTACTCCAGGACGATGGCGGTGATGGGGCAGCCCCCGCTGCTCCAGCCCTGCAGGTTCAGCCTGGCGTGCGTGGAGTTGATGTGGGTGAAGAGGTGCTGGTCCTTGCTGAAGGAGGGCTCTGCGGGACAGGAGCCGTCAGGACGGTGGGGAGGGGACCCCCGCGTCCCCCGGCGGGGCAGGGACACCGCAGGCTGGGCTCACCTCTGCCGTGGGTCTTGGCCTCGATGATCTCGCTGATGCGGCCGGCGCCGACGCTGTTCTTGGCCGCCAGCTTCACCTTGTACCAGGTGCCACACTTGAGGCTCTCCAGCTTGAAGGAGCGCTCGGAGGAGCTGATGAACACATCCTTCCACTCCTCGCTGTTGTCCACAGAGTACTGGAGCACAAAGCCTGTGGGAGCAAGGAGGGGGTCACCTCTGGGCACCTGGGCGAGGGGAAGGGGTCCTGGCTGGCACAAAGCCTGTGCCCAAGTCTGACGCAGCCTTGCGCTTCCAGGGCACCCATCACACACTGATTCCTGCCCTACTCCGCACTCACGAGTGGTGGTGGGAACTGCCTGCTCTGCCCACCACACAGACCCAGGCAGGAGACACGGACAAGAAAAGTGTGGGCACCCCCAGAACCTCCTGAGAGCTCTGCCAGAGCCCCTGGTCACACCTCGCTTGCCCCCAGCACCCCAGGATGGCTCCACTGCTCATTTCCACACGGGAGCGCGCGCTGTGATTGACTGGTGTGAGGCTATAAAGGGAAAGCTGGAATTAAGCAGCTCCCTCAGGAGGCTGCAGGGAAGTTGCTTCTGTCATTGCACACCGCCTCCTCTCCCGTGATGAAGAGTATTAGGAAGCATGCTGTGTCCTAGATGAGCAAACCTGTTACGCTGCCGTCAACGAGGCACCTAGAGATGGCTGGTCTGGGCTTCCTGGGAGAGCACAGGGACACAGGGACAGCCCCGAGGGCACCGGGTTATCCCAGAACAGCACATCCCTCCTGCCCCGGCCGTGCTGACCAAACTTTCCTGGTGCATTGATAGGTTTGGCTATTTGTGCAGGATATTTAGCCAATTCTCAAATAAAAATAGCAGGGAAGAGTAGGCTTCCTGCCTTGCTGTGTGCATCATGAGCTGCACAAGGCAGAGCTGGCAGGGCGGCCCCGGTGCCAACAGCACCCAGGTACCACCGTGGCAATGCCAGAGGGCTCACATGAAGGAGCTCTGTGAACACCCAGCTTCAGCTTGGGCAGAGCAGTGGGGACACTTCTCACACCTTTCCACTGCCAAGGATTCCCTATGGATGGTGACACCAGGACCTTCCCAAGGCCATGGGCACGCGATTCCCAGTGGTGTCAAGACCAGCCGTGACACCCCTGCACCGCCCACCCCGCTGCCTGCCACTGCTTATTTATTTATTTAGTACATGCAGCGTGTTTTTAATATTTCTAATCCAATTATAACCAAATTTATCAACAGAGTCCGCTGGAGTGAAAGGCTGCTGGCTGGGGAGATTTGCTTGTAATTACTTTCATGCTTTTAATTAATTGTAAGCGAGGTCTCCTTCCTCGCTCCCCGCTCCCCCCTCTGCACGCAGCTGTTTCAACGTATAATTCATGAGATGAATCAGAGCAGAAAGGAGACTTGGGAAAGCTGGGATGCTCCTGGAGCCCTCCCAAAGCCCCCAGCCTGTCAGGGATGCGGGACAGCTCCTGCTCTGGTGGGTTCAGAGTGGCACCAATGCCAGGAGACACAGAGCAGCACTGGGGCTGGCCCTGGCCACCAGCACCTTAGCACCCAACGATGTGCCTTTCATTAGCTACCTCAGTGCCTGCAGCTTGCCCAAAACACCTCACAAACTCCTCATCAGGGCTGGCAGCCCCTGCTAAGAGCTCATAAGCATCAACCTTACTCTGAAGCATTTCTGAGGCATTTTGGGGAGGGGGAAACAGAGGTGCAGAGACAAAAATGTGGCACAGTATGCCTGAAAATGTGTTCCATGAGAATGGAACCAGTCACGGTTCTGGGATGAGGTGCTGGCACCAGCCCCGTCACTCCCAGCAGCCCTACCTCGGATGGAGCTGCCCCCATTGTCCCCAGGGATCCAGGCCAGTGTGATGGACGATGCTGAGGTCTTGGAGACGGTCAGGCGGGGCTGGTCCGGGGGCACTAGGGAGGAGGGAAAGCCCATGAGCACCTCACACACGCAGAGTGCCCCAAATCACGCCCCCAAAAGCGGCAACGAGACCTTGCACTCATCCCTGGGTCAGCACGAGCCCCTCGTGCGGGACAGACCCCGGGCACTGGGCAGCGGGGAGGGAGTGTGTCCGTGCAGGCAGACACGGAGGCGGGAGCCCTCACCTTGCACCAGCAGGTTGATGATGATGGTGTCGAAGCCCCAGGTGTTGGTGGCGGTGCAGGTGTAGTAGCCGGAGTCCTCGGCTTTCACCGAGCGCAGCACCAGCGTCCCGTTGGCCTGGATCAGCCGGTGGCCATCCACCGTCACCGGGATGGCCGAGTCCTCGCTGTCGGGAGGAGCAGGGGCACATCAGCCGCGTGCGATGCAGCCAGGGCGGTGCAGCTGGCACCAGCCCCCGGCACGGCTGGCAGCCCCCTCCGTACCTGTCCTTGGTCCACTTGATGCCAGGAACCGGCTCCCCGACGGAGTTGCACGGCAGCCTCACGTCCTTCATCCACGGCGTGGTGACGGTGCCTCCGAAGGAGATGATCTTGGCGGGGGCTTGGGGGCAAGGAGGAGGTCAGCCTGGGGGGTGGGCCCCGTGCGCAGACCCCCCAAGGCGTAAGGAGGCCTGGGACCCCCGTGCTGCCCCTCCTCTGCCCTGGGGTCACCCAGCCGCCGCTTCCTGCGGGCCGTGGGGCAGGGCACAGCAGCGGAGGTGCCCCCCCCAGGCTGGCAGCCCCCCGTACCTTTGCCCGCAGGCTCGATGGTGACCTTCTCGCTGATGTTGCCGCGGCCGGCGGAGGTGACGGCGGCCACCCAGAGCAGGTACTGCTGGCCCCGGTTCAGGTGGGCGATGCGGTAGAAGAGCTGGTCCGGGCTGGTCTCGTACTCGCTGGGGGCCTGCGGGGAGGGACACGGGAGAAGGTGAAGCCTCAGTGAGACCCCCGACCCCACCGCAGTGCTCTGGGTTTATCCCCAGCAGCAGCGGCTCAGCTCTCCTCACATCCATCCCTCAGTGCCGGCGAGAGCCGGCTGGTGTCGTGATTCCTCCAGGGAGCCGGGCTGGAGCCCAGGAACAGATGGCTGCGCCGGCACGGCTCGTTCCCGGGGAAGGACGCTTCCCTGACACCCGCCAAGCTGCAGCAGGGCCAGCCTGGAGGCAACCCCGGCCGGGCTGGCCAAAACCCTCCGCGGTCACAGCGAGAGGCCAAGGGGTCCCCAAAACCCGCGTGGGGTCACTCCTGTGTCGCCCACAGCGACCGCCCCAGCCCTGCGGTGGCCCTGCGGACAGGGCTGGCTGTGCGTGAGCACCGGGGCCAGTCCCCACCGCTTCGGGGACAAAGTCCCCCTGCCCCAAGCACGCCACGAGGGGAAGGACCGCCTGGCACAGTACCTGGCTGTGCCACCACGCCAGCACCGGGCAGAGACGGGGCTGCATGACCCCCATGGCACAGGATGGGTGTATTGAAGTGTGAGCAGGCAGGTACCTGTGTGCTCACCGTCAGCACACGCGTGCCCTTGCGGGGACACGGATGCGAGCGTACCCCAAAGCAGACACACCTATATGAATATTGTATAGTATACGTAATTTTTTTTACCCAAATGACAGTTTTGACAAGATGCCAAGAAAACAATATCGGATCCCAGCGGTTTTACCAGTTGCTTTGATGAAAAGATTATGTTGCCCTGGAAACCAGAGGCTCAGATAGTGAAATGAGTTTGAGAAGGAGCTTTTGATAAGCACTAGTCTGCAGACCTCCCATCAACCTCTCCCTCACCAAGGAGGGATGGGTCCAGGTTGGATTTCTATTTCATTTTCGGTCAGCTGCTGGCATGTTTCCCCCTCTGGAGCAAGCGCTGAGCAGGGCGGATGCCAGAGGATGGCAACAGGGAGATGATGGGACCATTCCCTGGTGCACAGTGCCCATGGATGCCCTTGGACAGTTCTGCAGTGCACCCCAAGACATCTTTGCTGCTGCTGCTGCCTGGCATCAGCTCTCCCTCCTGTTCCTGCCTGGCCAGCTCAGCACTCCCCGGCACAGTGCGGTGATTCCCAGCCCCATTCCCACCACGCACCGGCTGCCCCGAGCCGGGGCTGGAGCAGAAGATGGTGTACTTCCGAATGATGCCGTTGGGCTTGGCTGGCGGCAGCCAGGACACCACCACGCTGCTGGCAGAGGACGGCACAGCCTTGATCCCGGCGGGGGGACCTGGAACTGAGGAGGGAGAGTGTGGCAGAGCTGGTGGCAGGAGGTCTCCAAGGTCTCTGCCCAGCTGGGAGATGTGACAGCGTCCTGCTGTGGGGCTGGCATCCCAACCACACCCTGGGAAGCAGCTGCAGGGGTGGTGTCACACACAGGCAGGGACAGGTCTGCCTGCAGGACACCTCTCCACGGGTGGCTCCGGTCCCCATGCGAGCCAGAGGCAGGAGGGTTAATTGCAGCCCAAGCTCTGGTTTAGAAATCATGATTGGCTTTTAATGGCCATCTCCTTAATCTGACAGCCGTACCCTGCCCGGCTGCGCCTCCCTCCCAGCATCTGGCGCTTCCCAGGACACAGGCCCAGCTCTGCTAGCGAGCTAATGGCATTAAAGTAGGGCAGGCGGGGTGTAAATATTTAAATATCCGCACTTAAGGAAAAGGAAAAAGAGGGAAAGGGAAGTGCCCTGCCCATGGCCGTACACGGGGGGTTTCCCCCGTGCCCCGGCAGCCGCTCCAGCCCTTCGGCACGAGCGGGTGGCAGCGCCACTTACTGTCCTCCTTGGTCTGGATGTAGAGCACGCTGCTGCGCACGCCGTCACCCGCCTGCGTGTAGGCCAGCACCTGCACGCTGTAGTTGGTGAACTTCTCCATGCCCCGCAGCTCCACCCGCTCCCGCGTGGTCGTGATGTTCTGCATCTCGCCCCACTCTGCAGGAGACGGGGCCCGTCAGCCCCTGTGCCACCCCCGCTGCGTGCCCCGCCACCCGCTCCCCACGGCGCTCACCTCCGTCCATGTAGAGGGACCAGAAGATGACCCGGTACCCCTTGAGCACCCCGTTGAGGGTGCTGCGCGGGGGCTCCGACCACGAGATCACGGCCACGTCCGAGGTGATGGAGATGGCCCGCACGTTCTCGGGGGGCTGGCTGGGAACTGCGGAGGGGATGGATGAGGAGGACAGTCAGCAGGAGGATGGAGATGCCGGGCTGAAGGAGCTGTGCCCCATGCAGCCGCCCTGACTGCGCCCACACGGACCCCGCTGTGCTGCTGGAGCCCCTCAGCCAGTCCTGCCCGGCAGTGCTCTGCCTCCAACATGCAGTTTTCCTTCTGGGCCAGCGAGGTGGGTGTGAACCCTGCGCTGGTGGTGACAGGGAGGATGCTTCCCAGCGAGGGGAGAGTGGGAGAGCTGGCTGGATGCGAGGTAATTAGATCCCATTGCCCCGCAAGAGGTAACTCTAATTTTTATGAGCATTTAAATGATAATACATCACCGTAACGATCCTCTTTGAAAATGATTATTGTTTCATATTACTTAGGTGCAAAAATATAAGCACCATGTAATTAGGGACAGAGTATAATAAACTAATACAGATAGTCCGTTTGAACGAAATGAAGGTAATATAATTATGGAAAAGACACTATTGCTAAAACAGGGGCCCTTGAATACCCCGGGAGGAGTGCTAATGCAGCCAGGAAACGATCGCGGTTTGACAGGCTAACGAGAGCCTTAATTAAGTATGAAAAACTGCTGAGCAAACGCACCGCAAAACTTTTTCCTCATTGTTTTTAAAACGACTGAGGCCGTCAGCGACCGTGTCCCACACGGAAACCTGCCTGGCACTTCAACAGTGCCTAAATCCACCTTGCACCCTTTAATTGTGCCACAAACCCAGCGCCACGGGCGCCCTGACACCCCTGTGCTCCCAGTGCCCTCCCAGGGAGCTGTGAGGGCGCACACAGCCGCCACCCCACACCTGCTTGCGATGGGATGGGATCAACTGAGGGTCCCCTAGGTGGGACCTGGCCCTGGGGAGCAGGAGAAGTGCCTGGCTTGGTCACTGGCCACCCTTACCGTCCTCCAGCGTGGTGGCGTTGATCTCGCTGGACGAGGGCCCCGTGCCCGCGCGGTTGAACGCCTGCACCACCACCCCGTACTGCGCAAACTTCTTGAGGTTGTCCAGCGTGTAGACCTCGCTGTCCCCCGTGGCCTTCATCTCCACGATGCTGTACTGGCCGTTGCTGCCCGGGCTGTTCTCCCGGTAGCCGATCTGGTAGCCACGGATCACCCCGTTCTGCAGCTCCTTCTTCGGGGCCTGAGGGGCAACGAGGGCAGGACGGAGCGGTGTCACAGGGGTGGGAGGCTCACAGGGCTCCGTGCCCCAACCACCTCCCCCCAGAGGCTTTTCTCAAGGCTTTCAAGTTGTTTTCCCTCCCCACTTTTTGCTGCGTGGCAAAATAGTGATAAAAAAGGTCCTGTGGGTCCTCAGAGGCACCAGAGAGGAAAGTGCTGCCTGGACAGCACCAGCCCCAGCTGGAGAAGGAGAAATCCCAAGTCTGGCAGCCTGAGAGGCCAGATTGAGATCAATCTTAACAATATTTCTCTGAAGCATTAAGAAATCAATAGGGTTGATTGCAAATTTATGTTACAATGCCAGGGCGATCCATCTTGCTGAAATACTCCTAAAACGAAGTGACTTATCTTTCAAGTGAATCTTACTTTTCATTAATCTGTTTTTCAGTGCTTAAGGGGAGGTGGGGAGAAGCTGGAACCCTAAATTTATTGACTTAGCAGTTCATTCCCAAGTCCTAACTTTATAATCAATTTTATTTTTCATTAGGCAGCTTTGGAAAAATAAATCCGATTCTAAGTTTTATTGATCTCTGCTCAAACACTTTGCAACCCAGCACCTCAGTTTTTACATATTTATCCTCTCTGCCCCATGGTCCCCCACGGACACCCTATGAGATAATGAGCCTGTTGTAAAACATGACTGATAAGAGCCCTGTGCAATAAGGTGAGCTGCTTGCCCAGCCTCCAGGTTTTCCTTTTTCCTGGGGAATTATTCCTGATTCTTGTAACATTGACGAGATGCTGGGTCTCGGGACAAGCTGGGACAGCATTTGGCCAAGCCCCCATGGCCAGAAAAAGCCCACACCTCATCCTGGCCTCACTGACCTTCCAGGTGACCTGGATGCTCTGGGATGTGATCGGCTGCAAGGTAACGTCCATCGGAGGGCCATCGGGAGCTGCGCACAGACAAACACCAAAGAGCACATGGAGAAGGTTCAGGAGCTCCTCACCAGGAAAACCCCTGGCTTTAGGAGAGCTGTACCTCAGCCAGCTTCCCCTCAGGCTGCACCCCCGTGTTCCCCCTGCCCACCATCCCCAGGAGCCCAGAGCGGCACCTGCTTCCTCGGTGCTGATGGTGAGCTCCTTGCTGGGCTCGCTGCGCCCGATCTTGTTGAAGGAGTACATGCGGATGCTGTACACGGAGGCGGGGTGCAGGTCCACGATGTTCGCCTGGTTGATGGTCGGGGAGATGTTGCGTGTAGACTGCTTGAAATCCCAGGAATCTGGAAGAGCAGCGCAGTGAGGCAGGAGGGTCAGCACCTGAATCCCGTCCGGGGTCCGCAGTGCTGAGGGGGCCGTGCTCAGGCAGGTGAGGCCCCCAAGCACCTCCAGCTCTTCTACCCCAGAGAGGAGCTGCTTCCCTCTCTCACTGTTGTACATCGGGGTTCAGCTTTCTGCAAATATTGTCTCTTTTAATATTCCCTTTCAAATGCTCCCATCCAACAGAAATTACCATATTTCATTAATGCCGCTCTCTCCTTTCTTCATCAAAGGAACCGGGATGCAGAATATTCCCGTGCAGGCACTGGTGGGGCAGTCCCACACCTGCCTGTGCAGGCCAGCCCCCAGCCCCACCGTGGCACGGGGAGGGGACATCACTGTCACCTACCCGACTTGTTCTTGTACTCGATGTCGAACCCGGTGATGATGCTGTTGCCGTCGAACCGCTGCGTCCATCGCAAATTCATACTCCGGGCTTTCACCTCACGGATCTCCAGCTCCGGCGGGTCAGGGGGCTCTTGGGGACACGCAGGCAGGTTAGGGACACAGGCAGAGAAGCCCCACAGGAGCAGGGGGACCCTCTCAGAAAGGCTTTGCACCGCAGGGCTCACGCACGGGGGATGGAGTACCTTGGACAGTGAGCTGGATCAAGCCTCTGTCCTCGCCGTAGGAGTTGATGGCGTGACAGGAGAAGAAGACGGAGTCCCCGCGATCGGCTGGCTTCAGCTGCCAACGTTCCAGGGAGAGGAGCCAATTCAGACTGAGCTCCCCCAGCCCTGCCCCCTGCCATCACTGCCTGCTGCCACCACAGTGCCCCTCACTGGAGCTGCAATCCCTCCCACGGCATTCCCAACACCCCAACCAGGGAGCCCAGCACAGTGCCAGGCTCTGCGACACCCACTGGGGACCACCCACACCCTCCCCGCACCCCCCCTTGTTCCCTCCAACACCCAGCGAGACCCCCAGCAGGCACAGGAGCCGCAGCCCTCACCTTGAGGGTGGAGATGACCTCGTCGCCGTTGTCCTTGGTGGTGATGGCGTAGCGCATGTTGCGGTCGGGGTCGATGACGGTGTCCCCCTTCTCCCAGCGGATGATGATGGGCCGCTCGCCCCGCGCCGTGCAGTTCAGCTCCTTGGTCTGGCCCTTGATGGCGATGGTGGTGTTGGGGTGGGAGGTGATCATGGCCGGGACTGCGGGGAGGCAAAGCGTCACCCGTGTGCCCGGGGGATGGGTGGGTGCCACCTGCGAGTGCCACCTGCGGCTACCCGGCCCCGCAGAGCCCACGGACCCACCGAGGACACGGCGCATGCGGCTCTCACCGAGAGGCCCCGCAGCCCGAAGCGGAACCGTCTCGCTGCATTATACAGCTCAGGATCATAAAATAATGAAGCAGATAAATTTTATAATGCATAGCATTACACCGGGGTAGACAATAAAACGTGAAAGACAAATAACCAAGTGCACACAATAATGAAGAGAAAGCCTCCAGTCTGAGACGTGCGGGTATGAATTATTGACTAAGGTTTTACACTCCCGAGGATGAGAGGAAGAATGTTTTCCATCACGGATTTGCATAATTCACTCGTATAAACCTGGGCAGAATACAGAGTGTGATTTCCCATCAGCAAGGCTGCCTTTGCATTGCAGATGCCAGAGATGATCTTTTTTTTTTTTCATAGCCACCCCAATATGCAAACGGGGCCAGCGGGGACACCCTGTGCTGTGGTCACCACCTGGCTGGGCTGCAGAACCCAGAGGTGCTCGAGCAGTGGGTGCAGCACACACGGGGATGGCTGACTCTTGCTGTGAGGGTGCTGCACTGATCCCCAGCCTGGCTCTTCCCTGCTCTGAGAGCCGAGCCCTCGTGCCACCCCAGTGCCAGCAGTGGGCTGGCTGTGGCAGGCACCGCACGGGAGGAACGGGCTGGGGGACCGAGGGCAGGCTGGGTAAGCAGAAAAAAATGTAATGCATAAACAAACAGCAGTGCTGAGTCCTGCAGTAATGTATGATAATGACAATCCGCAAAGGCAACACACACTGTTCTAATGGGACACAAGAGGCTCTAATGAGCTACGACTCCTCGGCTTTCTGTGGCAATGTAATTCAATTAACAGCCAAGGAAACCTTTCCTCCGGAGCTGCCGGAGTTTGCGGGGTGCAGGACAGTGTGGTGCCCAGCCCGGTGCCCAGTGTGACAATCCTGCCCCAAGGGGAGCACGGCCACCCCCGAGCTGGCAGGGGATGGCAAAGAGCAGGGATGTTGCGGCCTGGAGCACCAAGGGTTACAAGAAACAGCCCAAGATTTCTCCTAACTCTGCCCTGTCCCATCCCCAGCTGCCTGCCCGTGCTCTGACACCTCTGGCTGCCTGCAGCCTCCGTCAGGGAGACACGGGGACAGAGGCAGGCCTGGGAAGGACTGTCCCAGCCCCAGCATCCCCACGTCCCATCGGGGTGAGGACCGAGCACAGGGACAGCCGGGGGCTCTGGCACCTGCCCCAAAGCAGGGCTGACTGCACAGCACAGCACGAGGGCACACATGGCCGGGTTAGGGGCTCAGCACCCAGTCCTGCCACTTTGGCAGCCCTTGCCAGGCTCCTGCCCACTGTGCCCAGCTCCTGCCGTGGAAAACCATCGAGGGACTACCCTGCTATTTGGCAAACAGGGGCACTGGGGATGTGGTCCCTGCACTCAGCCCTCAATCAGGCCAGGCTGGAGGACAGGGCAGCAGCAGAGGACGTGTGGCCGTGGGGCCAAAGGGGCAGGACAGCCCCCCAGGGCTGCAGCAGCCTTGGCTACATCGGCCCTTCCCAGCAAGCAGAGCCTCAGGAGAGGAGCTCCATTTCAGGCTCTGCTTCGCTGAAATGCACTTATTGATGTTTGATTAAAAGCAGCTCCTTGGATGTAAACATATCAACTTCTCTCAATTGCCAGGGTCCCAAGGGAGCTGCACGTAGTCCAGAGCAGGAAAAGAGCACAACAAGCCCCAAGAAAACCCCAAGCAGCTGTGAAAATAGCACAGACTGGGGCACTGGTGCCCAACACCTGCCCTGGAGCAGCTCTGCAGTTTACAGAGGGACCACATTGCTTGGGACTGGCTGCAGGGACCTACAAGGGTGGCTGGGGGCTGCTCCTGACCAGTCTGTGATCCCTTCCTGGGTGCAGGGCATCAGTAATGGGGCATCAGCCACAGCTCAAGCAGCACTCTGGGCAGACGGGCTTCCTTCAGGAGAGCTCACCTCCAACGCCTTCTGTGCCCTCCATTCTGTGCCCACCGGGGCCCAACACACCCACCCAGCCTCTCCCTGTGCCCACGGCCTTGTTAACAAGGCCACAACCAGAGGCTGGTCCTGCTGGCTGGGCAGAGATAAGCCTGGGAACAAAGGAAGCCGACAGCCACCAGCATGCTCCGCCGTCCCACGCCCGGCTGGGGCAGGAGCCGCTTCGCACAGCGCTGGTGACAACTGAATGAGAACAGTGACAAGGGTGACAAGGGCTGTGCCTGCCTCCCTCACCCCCCTCTTTCTTGTTTGGAGCTGGCTCTGTGATGTTAATTTGATTGCACCCATCTCAGCTTCCTTTCTACACTGATTAGCTGAGTTTCACCTGAAGCATGAGATTAATTCAAATTGCATGGAAGCAATCAGTTATGCTCGTGCCGTGTGGCAGCGAACTCCCAAACAGGCCTGTGCCACGACCACAGACAGAGACCCCTCTCCCTGCCCCCTGGCCGGACTCCTGGCACTGAGGTGCTGGCACAGGGCAGGCAGAGGAGCCCCCTCCCCAGTGCCCAGGGCGCTGCCGCTCCGGCACAGCCGGCAGGACCCCCGAGGACGCGGCCGTCCCCATCCCGGGCGCTCCCGACACCCGGGCAGGTGTGCAGCCATGTGCTAAATGCATTTATCACGCGCTGCTGGGCCCCTCACCTGCGCCCGGCCCAGCCCGCCGTCCCCTCGGGCACACGCTTGGGTACTCAGCACTCCCCACCTTCCACTCCGCACTACGCCCGGCTGGATGCCGGCGAGTTCCTTCCCAGAGCAGGGAAGGACAGGCTGCCGTGGTGTGGGAGCCCAGGGGACACGGCACCCAGCGACAGGAAAGCCTTCACCCCCATGGGTGATGTTCCCTGAGCAAATCTGGTGGCTCTCCTCGCCCACCCCCCGACCAAAGCAGCATCCAGCTCCTCCTGGCTCTGCCAAGCCCGTGGAACTCAGCCAGGAGAGCACACGCTGTCCACTGTGTTACCTGGCTGTCTAACCTCTTCACCTTGCTGTGGCACCAGGGCAGGGGATGTGTGACACCAGCCGGCTGTGGCACTCCCCTCTCCCCTGCTGACGGCCAGCACGCTTTGTTTGGGCTCTGATTAACTCTCATTTAACTCAGTCCGCTGTGGCCTGACTTTCAGGGAAAGCCAGTGCTGATCTCCCTTTAATTGGGCTGACATTTCACTAAACAAACAAAAACCCCAAAATGAAACAAAACAAAGAGCCCATCTAATGCTTAATTGGCTGTGGCGCTTCGTCTACCTATTCATCCAAACCTTTTCAAAGGCGGCGAGGGCTCCGGGAGATGCAAAAGCACTCGCATAATAAGGTTATGTGCTATTCAAGTCAGCAAGCAACCTGTCCTGGGATGCAATTACAGGAGATAGCAGGGACACGGCACCAGTTCGGGCTCCCAGACTTCGCACGCTCACTCGGGATTAATCGCCTCGACTTTGTACCTGCACCTCATTGAAGTGCCTTGTTTGAAGTCGCTGGGTTTGATTCATCAGTCGGAGGGATAAATTAAACAGCTGACAGGGAGGGGAATGGAACCTGCCAAGGCAGAGGCTGGGTGGGGAGGGGAGAAGCCCCCGAGAGAAACAGCTGACGGTGTCAGGAGAGAAAGCACCGGGGCTGGGGAGGGGAGGCAAGGGCATGGTGGTGACCAGAGAGGGCTGCACATCCCCCCTGCCCACTGCATCCTGGGCGGACAACCAGGGGCTGGTGGCTCCCACGGCGTCACCTGCAGCGTCCATCCCCACCGGCACAGCATGCTCGCTGCCTCAGCATGATCAGGGCAAAGTTTAGTCCTTCTGGGCCCAGTCCCAACCCCAGCCCCTTCTGGAGACACCAGGAATGAGGGTGATGGGGCTGGACCCCCTCCACCACCTCCTTTTGGAGGTTTGAATGCTCCTGGCAGCAACGAGCCCAATAAATAACACGGAGCTGGCAATTATACATTCTGCTGATAGCAACAGGAGAGCAATCCAATAACACACACGGTTCAAACACGGTGTCTAACAACACTTCCCAGCCCATCCCTGTCAAAGCAGCCCAGCTATTTCCTTTCCTCCTGGATGATGTAGATTGATTGCTTGGTTTTATTAAAGACAAAGTGTGTTTAATAGCAAAAGGGAAGCGGGTCCCTGGAGGGGAGGAATCAATGCCCTCCCGTGCCCTGCATCGATCGCGGGGATGCGTGGAGCCGAGGCCGGAGTGCGGCTGGTGAGGTTGGAACCCTCAGATCAGAGGAGGAGGCTGCACCGGACCAGGCTTCACATCCCACAGCCACAGCCACCCTCCCTGCGCCTGCCTCTGCTCCCCTGGTCACTGCTGTGGCCGTGCCAGGAGCAGGTCCCTGTCCCCGTGACGATGCCCCGGGTACTTACTCTTGACGGTGAGGAACATGGACTTGCTGATGTCTGTGCCCACGCCGTTGCTGGCCTGGCAGAGGTAGTAGCCGATGTCCTCCTCCAGCACGTGGCGGATGAGCAGGGAGCTGTTGGGCAGGATCTGGATGCGCCCCGTCAGGGGGATGGGGTGGTACTGCTGGGGGTTCCCACTTCCTAGGAGGGGACACAGAGACAGAACTCAGCGAGGCAGAGGAGCGCTCGTGAGGCTCGGAGCTGGGGTGGCTGTGCCCAAGGGACCCTCCCCACCCCTGGTGACATCCCCAGACACTGCCGTGACCCATCCCTACCTTTAGCGTGTTTCCACATGACTTTCGGAGGGGGGTACCCATCAACGGAGCAGTTCAGCACCCCGGCTTTTCCGTAAATGCCATCTTGGTTGTTGGGTTGGACCACAAAACGAGGAGGCACTGAGGAGTTTGGGAGAAAGGACGGTCACTGCAGGAAAATCCCCATCAGATCCCTACAACTCCCCACCCACGGGGGTGCCGTGGCTCAGCCTTGCTCCTCACTCCCCCAGCTTCCCTCTGCTCCCTGCTGTGCTGCCCTCCCTCCCTCTCCCCCCGGAGCGGGTGGGATGCAGGGGGCTGGGTGGTCCCCCAGGCTCACCCCGCACAATGAGCTGCCGCTCCCGGCTGACGGTGGCAGCGTCGTTGCTGGCGATGCAGGTGTAGTTCCCGTTGTGCTTGAGGGAGACACTGGAGATCTGCAGGGAGCTCATGAACTCCTTGCTCTCGATGGTGACCCCAGAGCCCGAGAGGATGACGTGCCCGTCCTTCCTCCAGGTGATGTGGATGGGCATGTCCCCGGAGGAGACCACGCAGGGGATGTAGAGGAGCTGTCCGATGGAGGCAGGTGGGAACTCGAAGGGCTGGATCAGTGGAGGGACTGTCCAGGGGAGAGGCAGAGAATGCTGGAGAGCCCATCCCAGGAAAGCCTTCCTGCAGTGGGGCTTGGGGAAGACGCTGTCCCGGGAGGAGAGGCAGCCCAGAAACTAAGAGAGGCTTTTGATTCCACCAGGAACAAGGCCAGGGGACAGCAGGAGGTGCCATCAAGCAGAGAACAGCAGGAGGACTTCTCCCACCTGGCAGGGCCACCCTGCTGAGAGTGGGACGGAGAAACACTGACCCTGCACTGGGGAATGCCCTGGCCACCCCCAGCACGTGCCACCCGAAATTCTACCTCAACATTTATCCACTCCCAGAAAAGCCCCCATTAGATGGATGCTTTTCTTAAAGGCGCTGGGTTCAGAACCAGCCATTATCCTTCTGATAACTTAATTAGGCAACCGCAGCATCTCTGGCAATGTGGGAGGGGGAAGAAAGCAGAGAGAGGGAGACAATTAGCTTAACAAGGCTCAGCACCTGGTAGATGAGATCCTCGTTCTGCAGTCTCCATAATTAAATTAGCAGGCTGCCAATTGTCCCTTCGGCAGTGGGGAGCTGCCCTCTCATGCGGGCATGGGGGCAGCTCCCTGTACCCCCACGCACCTCCCCGGGCCCCCACCTCCACCCTGTGCCCATCCCATCCCTCAGGTACCGCAAGCAGGGGCTGTCACCGTCTCCCAAGCAGGAGCCACTGCCACCAGGCAGGCAGGCACAGGCAGGGCTGGCCTGTCCCTCTGCCCGCTACAGCAACGTGGCTCAAGCTGCCAGAGCCATGGAGCCACGGCTGTCTGTTTTCCATAATTAATGAATAATTAATTGGGAATGCACTGCAGTCTATTGCAGAGCGGGGATGGGCTTGTGAATCCGCGCCTCTCCAAACACGCCCCTCCGGCCGACAGACGAGCTTTCCCTGCTCCAGCTTCCCACAAACAGAGCTCACACCTCCCCTTTCCTCCCCAGATCGCTTCCCACTGCGATTCTCCTTTCTCCACAGCTTCCAGGCTCTCGCTTGGCCGCAGCCTGGAGCACCCTGCCCACGGTGCCACCGCAGAGCCCATCCCAGCAGCTCCAGTCCAGAGAGCACCCCCGAGAACAGCCTCTGCCTTCCCGTGGGGTGAAGCATCACCCCACAGCGCCCTGGCACTGCGTCAGCCCCGCGCTCCCCGAAACGCTGCAGCCACCTGAGCAGGAGCCCCAGGACGGCACCAACCCACACGGGATTAATTAAAACCTTCAGAGATGTTTGTGGGAATAAGGAGCTGCCAGGGCACCTTGGAGGAGGCTGGATTTTGGATTGTGCTGCTGGGGAAGCACAGGGAAGAGGCCCCAGCAGCATCCCTGAGCAGCAAAGCCCTATGGAGCAGGAAGGTTTGAAACTGGGATCCTGGGGCTCCCGTGGCTAAGCAGCAGCAGCCACACCTGGGCAGGAGCTTCCCTCAGCACGAGATGGGGGTGATGCCTCATGAACAGGGCTGGGGGCTGCCTGCACATCCCTGTTCACGGGGGGAGCAGTGCCAGAGGGAATTGTAAAGCTTTTACTGCTGTGTGATCGGAAGGACCTGCATAACTCACTGGTGGCATTTCATGTGGTCACCAGGTGCTTGGGGCCGTAAAAGCTTTATGGTGCTCCACGCCACCCCGTGCTCCTTGTGCCACACAGTTATGTTTATTCACTCTCTGACTCTCTTCTAGGGCCTTTGCTATTCTTTTCCACAGGCCCTTTATCCAAGGGTCAGAGGAAGTGAGGAATTCAGCCTGTGGGGCTGGGTGTAAATCTCCAGCAGTGGAATGAAGACGTTTGGCCCGTGCTGCACCGCGCTCCCGCCCGCTCGCTTGCCTTCCTCAGCCTGTCACTGGCCACTAATCGAGGCAGTAAATCCACACTGGGAAGGGTTCAGTAGTGGTGGCTTCCCAAGATACTCAGCTGAACTTCAGCATCCTGCACCCTTCCTGCGAATCCCATTATTTAACTGCTCACAAACATCCCGAGATGGTCTCTCCACATCAGCCCTGCCTGTCCCACTTGTTCCAAGACAAGACCAGCATCTGTGGCCTCTTTCCAAGCCCTGGGGCTCCTCGTGGACAGGGATTTAGGGGAGGTGAGGAAAGCAGGGCTGGCCAAGCCCTGCAGACCCCAGGGGCAAGAAGACCTCTCTGCACTGCCCTTAGACAGGTTATCCAGAGCCTCCTGTCCCCTTTGGAAGCCTTGGAGAAGAGCATTAGCTAATCAAGTGGTAGCATCTCTAATCAGCTTGATGCGCTCCCTCGCTAACCTGATTCCTAATAAGAAAATGGTGGCTGGGAGGGGAGGGAGGGGGATCAGAGTAAATCCAGTGCACGAGTCCCCCGCTGGGTGAGAGGCAGGATGACAATTGGCCGGCTCCGTCCCCAGCGCCGCCGTGTTTGTCTGAATGATTTACTGCAAACACCGAGCCGGCGACGGGTGGAGGCGACCCGACAACTCCTGAGGACGGCAGATCTGGGAGCACCGCGCGCTCCCAGCGCAATCTCAGCCAGTCACTGGGAGGGAATGCATCCGGCTCAATTCATTAGGACTGATAGCTCCCTCAATGGGGCTGAATAATTGATGGCCTGGAGAAGCTTTTAAGATGTTCTGTGCGCTCGGAAGACCGAGAGTATGATTTTTTTAAAAGCTAGCACACACAGAAAAACATCGGTGAAGGTGATCCAAGCAAAGGTTAGATGTTTTAATACGTTATGTTTACACCACAAATCCTTGCTCCATCACTTGTAAGGGGAAATGGATACAGCGTGGCTCGGGGCAGCTGCCGGCAGCAGGCAGGACCAGGTAGCCAAGCCAGCTCCCGAGGGCTGAGCTGATCCCCCATGCCTGGAGACTACAGAGCACAGCCACCACCTGCCCATGCAGCTCCCTATGCGGTGCTCCTCTGCCTCCATCCCGCTACAGGGAGATCCCAAACGCAACCCGGGTGAGCTCTCCCTCTCCCACCCAGGGGCAGCGTCCCCACCCTCTCACCTTTGACGGTGACGTGAACGCTCTGGCTGATGGAGAGCTGGGGCTGGATCAGGACGCTGCACAGGTACTCGCCTTCATCCATGCCTTTCTGGACGTCCATCAGCTTCAGGGTCCCGTTCTCAAAGACCACTTGGCGGTGGTTATCGGGCAGCAGCAGAGAGTCCTTGTACCACTTGATGGAGTAATAGGGGTACCCGATGACCCTGCAGTTGATGAAAGTGTCCCTACCCGCGACCGCTGTTATGTTCTTCATGGCACGGATGCTCGGGGGACCTACATATTGGGGAGGAAGGGAGAGGCAGGCTAGGTTAATTCCGAAGGGCCATTTGCTTGCATGCAGATCTGCTGCTATTCCAGAGTGAGCTTCACAGGCAGAGGAGTGACCAGGACAGCCGGGAGCCAGCCTGGTTTGGGTGAGGAGGCGGCACGGGCTCCTCTCGGCGCGTGTGGGGACAGCTGCTCCTCGGCTGTGACCTCCAGCTACGGCTCCTCGCCCCCACCTGCCAACAGGGCTGTGCTCCTGGGTCACAGCCACACTTCAAACAGCAAATCCCACCCCAGTGCTGGGGAGGCTGAGCCCAGGCACACCACTGCTGCCCACTGGGGAAGGTTGGATGGCGTCCGTGTTTCTGCACTGGGCACTGTGGCTGCCCAGGCTGCCTCCGCCTGGCTCCTCTGGCAGCACCAGAGATACGGGAGAGATGGGGAGAGCTCCAGAACCATCACAGCCTCCCTCTGCCTCTCCCAGGAGGAAGCTGCCTGCATTGTGCCAAACATCGTTGGCAAGAGCTGCTATGGGAACCTGATTTCCACTGGCAAACACACTTCACCTCCTTAAACCTCACCTTTCTGCGCCCCCCACTGCCAACCTGGGTGTCACTGAAAAGCCAGACAGCCACCAGTTTCTGTCTGGCTTTGGAGCTGCCTAAGGACTGGGAGAATGCTGCAGGTGAGCCTTTAAACGAGAGGTTTCATGCATCAATAATTACATTGTTCTCCCAGCCGCTGCATAAAATAGCAAAGTAATCTAAAGATTAACCCTGTCTTGACTCCTCATCCTGAGGGCGTAGCAGGATAACAGCTTAACAGACACTCAGGATCAGCTGATGGACGGTGTTTCTCATTCTAGGACACGTTAAGAGAAGGAGCAGGAAGAAAGGAATTAACACCTTGCTCTGTAACCATGTCTCGGGCCTGTCTGAGGGACTTGCTCTGTACCACTGGAAAAGAAACCTGAATCTTATCTAGTGACAGCCCATCAAGAGCTGAGAGAGGGGGAAAATGGGAGACAAGGAAACATCCTCATTGCAAACACTGCTCTGGCTTCTCCTGGCTGAGGGATGAACTTCCTCCAAATTCAGCAGTAAATGGCAGCAAAATTCAGACTCTCCTGGGATCCCAGCCAAAAAGCCACTAGATCCATTTCAAACCTGAGACACAGACAAACACAGCCCTTCAACCCTCGTTCTCGGCAGACAAATAAACGCTCCCTTATCTTGTCTCGCTCCCACCTGTAAGCCTGGGAGCTTTAATTGGGGATTATTAATGGGCAGGGGCTTACACCATACCCCGTGCCTGAGAGCGCTCCCCGGAACACACCGAGCACCGCGCCGCAGCCGCAATAACACGGTGATTAACGCGGCCATGGCTTTTAGCAGACAAAGAAAATACAGACATGACAAATCAAAGCTCATTTTCCACGATTTCACGTGCTGCCTCATCATCGTTTGTCATGGAGATCCCGGTGCCGCCGGGCACGGTGGCTGCCAAGGAGCGGGGCTCCTGTAGGGAACGGGGGTGGCTGGGAGAGCACAGGAGACCTGGGACACTTCTGGGCCTGCCACCTCCTCCTCCATGTGCGGGGTCCCTCAGGAGGTGCCTGCCCACCCTGCGCAGGCCCCAAGGCAATGCTTGGCAGGGTGAGAGTGGACCCCAATGAGGACAGCGCTGCCCTTTGACTCCTGCAAAGCCAAGTTCCAGTTCTCCAAGCCTCTGGAATTGCTTTCCACTTTGTTAAACTCCCTGCTTTAAGCAGCAGAGAGGCTCAACCCTGCAAGTGTGCGAGGAGCAGGACAGGGCTCAGGGAGTGAGGCTGGGGTAGCCAGGGAGACCCACACGGCCGGGATAAAGAGGGAGAGGCAAGGAGGAACGATCAGCTGGGGAACAGAACAAAACCAAAAAGCCCAGTAAAAGTCCTATTCTGATATTTAAAAGTAGACAGGCACCTCTTACGTTTATTCGCGCTTGGTATTCGGCGCTGCCCACCGAGTTCCGCGCGGTGCACCGGTACACGCCGCCGTCCTTGATCTGCGGGCCGGTCACGTTCATGTGGCTCACGGTGGTGCCGTCAGACATGGTGTACTGGTTGGAGCGGTGCCCGCTGTCCCGCGGGATGGGCTCGTCGTCCAGCGCCCAGGTGACGGTCGGCGGGGGGGCCCCCTTGGCGGCACACATCAGGGAGAACTGCTCCCCGGGGTTGACCACCTTCTCGCTGAAGGAGGAGACGATGCGGGGGGTCCCATCTGGGGGGCACCCAGCGGGACGGGGGTCAGGGAGCGGCAGCCACAGGCAGCAGCAGTCACCCGCCGGCGGGACGGCACCGAGCTCCCACCCCAGGCTCAGCCGGGACACGAGCCCAGCGGGTGACTCACACACGGCCATGCTGGTGTCCCTGTGGCACGGAGACACAGACGGGGGCGAGGGGACACGGTGGCTGATGCAAATGCCAGCCTGAGGGGACACCTCCCTCGTCAGAGCCCATCCCTTGTCCAAACACTCGGTGGGCTGGATCAGGGAGGGCTGCCTGGTGGATGGGGTGCCCAGGGGCTGGGGTTGGCAAGTCAACACTTATTTTGGTCCTTCCCCATCGTGGCCAGGCTGTGCCCCTGCAGACAGCACACAGAGCTCAGGAACAGGCTGGCAGCAGCCGCAGGACCCCCACCCCGGTGGGTCTCCCTGCCCCCCAGCCATGCACAAAGCATCCCCTGCGAGAGGGACAGAGGAAGAAGCCCCCAGCCCGGGAAGCCAGCTCACCCTCCAGCGTGATGATGGAGAAGTCCTGTGCCGTCTGGGACTTGCGGGTGGCGAAGCACTGGTAGGCCCCGGAGTGGCTCTTCTGGGCGGCCGTGATGAGGAGGGTCTCGTTGCTGATGCCCCGGATGGAGATGTAGTCATCCACCGCCACCAGGTCTGTGTTGCGGTACCAGCGGATGACGTACTCGGGGGACCCGCTGAGGGCACAAGAGAGGATGACGGTGCTGCCGATGCCTGTTTTGAGCTTCTTTGGTGTGAGGGTCACACGCAGAGGGTCTGTGAGAGAGGGGAGAGCGGCGAGGCGTTGGCGGCGCCGGGCAGTGCAGCGGGAGGCGGCTCATCCCTGCTGTGCTCTCTCCGCTCCTCCTGCCCCGCGAGCGCCAGCCCGGCTACGCGTTAAATGTCACCGCACAATGAGGCAGGTGGCCCTGCCACCGTCCTCGCTGCTGACAGCCCCTGCCTTTAACGTCAGCCCCAGGCCCCCGGCGCGGGTACTGTGGGGAGGTGGCGGGATGGCTGGAAGAAGATGCGGTCCATGTGATGGGGACAGTGCTGAGCTGGGGACACACCAGGCTGGCTCCCAGCAGGCTGATGGTGCCTGGCTGGCGCCGTGCTCAGCAGTGCTGCTCCAGGTAGGGTAGGCAGGCACAGTGGCTCTGGTACTGCCAGGATCCTGGTGACAGTAGGAACCCCCAGGAAAACAGCACGTGATAAATACTTGGCCTGCCCAGATGGTATTTACTGTTTGGCTAGAGCTTATTTTATGTAAATCAACATAAATTTTATGTAAATCAACGAAGCAAAGCACAGAGGCACCCAACACGTCAGACACGTGCAAGACGGTGGCTTCCAGCGAGCAAAACACTGTGCCAAAATACAAGGCTGTTGTTTAGACAGCTGTATAAACCCCTAAAGCTGCATATTGATAAAGGCTTTACGTGTCAGAAGGCAGCAGGACTAAGCCCCCCACCACTCCTCCCCGCCGGCTCTCACCTATGACCGTGAGAGTCCCCGTGACCTCTGCGGAGCCGAAGGTGTTGGTCACCTCGCAGATGTAGGTGCCGCTGTCCTCCACGCGCAGGTCGCTGATGGTCAGCCCTGTGATGCGCTTGGTCCAGCGGCTGTCGGCGGGGAGCGGCCGCCCGTCCTTGATCCACCGCACGGCCGGGTTGGGGTAGCCCGAGGCGATGCAGGGCAGCTCCACCAGCCGGCCCGCCTTCACCTCCCTGGACTGGAAGCTGTCTAACATCGTGGGGATGGACTCCGCTGGGTCTGGGTTGGGAGAGGAATTGGGCTCACCCGGGGAAGAGGAGGAGCTGAGGTGCCTCAGGGACTCCAGTACCACTGCATCCAGTCAGCACCACCCATGAGAGACTGGCTCTCCCCATCCCTGTGAGCTGGTGGCTCTGCCATACAGGAGTGCAGGGTGCACCCCATTATCCACGCTGGGCATAGGGTGCCCTATCCCACCCGGCCAGCACAGCCTCTGGCAGCCAGGGCAACAGGCACATGGGGAGGTGGGAGGGAAAACACATCTTAAGTAGCTGATGGGAGGAATAAACTCAGCACCGGAGGAATTACTCAAGGTGACACCTAATTGGTGCAAAATACACAAATTTTGTGGCACATTTCAAAATTTACAAGGAAAAGGGCCCATCAGGCAGCTGGGAAAGGAGAAAATTAATCACTAAGTCTCAGGCGTGAAATTAAATTCCAGGGGAAAGAAACCTCTTTCATTACTCCCAAGCAGAAGTAAAATGCTGTGACGTGTAAATAATGACAGCGACCAGGAGGGGACCGGGCCAGACCGAAGCGCGGGGATTGGGGATGATACACCCGGCGATGCCCACGCACCGCTGGGACCCGCGGTTCTCCGAGAGGCAAGATTAGGCGAGCCCTGCGTCTCTCCCCCGCCCTCCGGGGGGTTAATTCGAGGGGCCGGTGCGGGAGCACCCGAGGATGGGAGCAGCATATGGCAGGGAGCGGGAGCGCCGCACCGAGCGGCGGCAGCGGCGCCGCGGCCGCGAGTCGGACGAACTCCCTCCCTCCCGAGCGGAGTAATTTGGGCAGTCAGCGGAGCCGGGAGCGCCCCGAGACACCCGGCACTCCGGACTGCACTGCCTGCGCCGCAGTATCGCTTGCATGTTCGTCACATCGCGTCAGGCTGCTCACATCGCGGGCTGTCACATCGCATCGCCGCGCGCCCCGTCGCCTCCCGCTCGGGGTGACGCGCGGCACCGCCACGGCACCGCCCGGCTCGGGGGGGGCTGCGTGCCGGGGGCACAGCCGAGCCACTGCCAACCCCCTCAGGGCCCCGGCGGCACCCCCCGCCCCCCACCGGGATGTCCCCTCGCTGCGGCGACCCGAGGTGGCGAGGCCAGCGCTCCCTGTGCAGGACGGCAGCGCTGTGGGCAGGCGGGCCAGTGGGCAGGCGAGCAGGGGAGTGGACATCGGGCAGGGCTGGGCCCCGTGCCGGGCACAGGAGCCGCCCCTCGCCCGCAGTGCCAGCCCCAAGTGCTCACCTGAGACGGAGAGCCGGGCGCCGTTGCTCTGCCGCGTCTCCCCGCTGTACTTGTGCTTGGTGATACACCTGTAGGTGGACAAGGCATCTTCCTTCTGCACGTCCGATATGTACAAACCTCCATAAGAAGTAATAAAAAACCTATTTTCTGGAGACACAAAGGGAGGAGCAGAGTGAGCGAGCCAGCCCCGGCCCCAGGCTGAGCACCTGGGTCAGGCAGAGCCCCTGCACTCTGAGCTGGCACCGGAGCTGTGGCAAGGAAAGAGGGACCTTCCTCCACCTCCCTGCACCTCCAGCACATCGGGGTGCAGCTCTGGCTGAAGTTTCAGGCAGGCTGAGGGAGTTGGGCGAGCCACAGAAACCTTATGTGTGCAACAACAAACTGTGTTTGTGGGCACGGCCTCCCTCCATCACTCACCCTGGCCAAGCACACACACCTACGTAGGTGTAAAGGTGGGGTTGGGGTGTCTTTACACACACCTGAACTCCCAATCCATCCGAGGGCGCGGATTCAGGCGGGCCATGGCTGCAGAGGGTGAGCAGAGCGTGTGGCACAAAGCTCCAGCACACGCTGCTCTGCCGCGGTGCCACGCGCTCCATGGCAACGCGGCAATTAAAAGTGAATCCGTCCCGCTGAGTTAATAATTAGCTTAACTTACTTGGAATCATGTGAAAACAAATAAGGGCTTGAGCTGATGTTTGAGCCCCGGGAGGAGGGTGGCGGGAGAGCAGCCAGGGCAGCACGGCCCCGGCAGCGCTGCTGGAGCAGTCCCCCCAGGCCGGCAGGTTTTGGAGCCTGGCGCAGGGGAAAGGAGGCTTTGGCTGGCTCCTGACCCCTGTAATTCATCATGAATTACAACAGTAATTAACACGAATAGAAAGGCCTGTGTAGTGGCTACATGGAGAGCAGGATAAGCCGAGGATCTGGAGAGGCTCCCTGCCCACCTGGAAAGCACTTTGCCCTGCCCCTCCGTGCCAAGCAAGGCTTTCACCCCCAGCTCTGAGGAGCTCTGGGGTTTATTCCAGCACCAGTCTCAGCTGGGATGGGATGCTCCATCTGCTCGGCTGCACTGTGCTGCCAGCCAAAGCACCCCCTACCAAACCCCACGACTGCAGAAGGTAATTTAGTGCAGCCGAGTGCTCAGAGTGAAAACCTTTAAACCCAGCCTGTAAATCAGCAACATCTGCAAATGGCTCCCTCAAGTCCTGCACAATGCCTGCTAAGCCAGGATCTAGCTGATGAGGCCAAACAACAGTTTTTACTTCCAGCACCTTTTGGAAGCACCTGGATATTCTCAATTTAGGCAAGAAGAAAGCTCCACGGTCAAACTCAGAAGTGCAGAATAAGCATGAGTGAGAGAGGACAAGAGGCAGATGCTCCTAGAGCACCCTGGCTCCCAGACCCTGGGCAGGACCCCAGGCCCAATTCCCTGCAGGTGCTGCAGGTGACAGACCAGCAGAAAACAGGGATCCTCACCCAGGGAGCCAGAGCGTGTCCCTGGCATGAGCCAAGTCAGTGGCAGTGCCGAGCTGTGCTGGCATTATCCATTCCAGCTGTGGCTCAGCCAGATGTGCGTGTTTGACTCCAACTGCTTGATACCAGAGCCTGAGGGATTCAAACAGCAAAGAAACAGCAAATAATTACTCATAATGCCAGTCAGCTGTGGCTAACGGAGGCACAGGCACCCGCCAGGCTGGCACCCTGTGCTGATCTTCTCTGGAAGCAGCGGGAGCATGAGCTGGCAGCCCCATGGGGTGCAGGAGCTGCCATCCCCACATCTCCAGCAACACCTCTGTGACTCCATCCCTGCTTGGAGGGCTCTGGGGCTCACCAGCCAAAACCTCAGCCAAAACCTCCACGCTATGGCATGGCAACACCAGCATGGCAGCACGTGCCCCGCACCAGTCTGCAGCTGGGACCAGAGGTGCAGCGGTGCGGGCGTTGTGCTCCGCTGCCGGCGGGATCCGTGCAGCCCCTGCGGAAGGGCAGGGGGAGTGGACCCACAGCACTGCAATAACATGCAAATCAAACATTAATTTTTCATCTCCCATCAAACCAGTAAGCAGAGAACATTGGCTGCACTGGAATTTGAGATGGGGGGAGCCGGTTTCCACGGTAACGGGGCTGTATTTTGCGAAGTGCTGGCAGTCCCAGCCCACACCCTCACACACAGCCGTGCCTGGGGATCCACAGCCCTGTGCTGCCGTGCTCTGGGCTGGAAGCAAAGCCTTGTGCCCAAGATCCAGGCTCTGGGATGGGGCTCCAGCCATAACACCCTCCCAGGGACAGGAACGGGCAGAAATCCTGCAGGTTTGGGATCCACGTCTCCACCGTGGAGCGAGAGGAGGCATCTGCCCCTTGCACTACATGGTTCCATCACGTGTGAGATCCACCCAAGCTGACAGCACGGCTTCCTTTGGTTTTTTTTTCTGGGAAGGGACAAGTGACTCTGTCGAGGAACGTTCTGCTGGTTCAGGGGAGATGCGGGGCGGTGGCTGATGTAAGCGGCTCCGACAGACCTCGCCCAAGTGACTTATTGCTGAGTTTGCCAGGCAGATTAACGTCGAAGGTCGCCGAGCAAAATCAGATCTTTCTGCCTGCCAGGAGGTGGAAAAGCTTTACAGGAACAAGAGGATTAAGCACATCCACGGCCAGGCTGGACCGATGTGCCTCTAATAACTCTTCCAGCTAGACTTGAGCTGCTGCCTTTGGAGATACCTCACCAAAGCCCTCGGATCAGACACAGCCAAGAGCCCATCAGGAGATAAATTCTACCTAAATTCCCAGGAGTTGGCCCCTCACCTGGGGAAAAGCACAAGGGTAAGAGGAGGACTCCCCTGCATGGTCTCGCTGAGTACACACACACACACCACTCCCGCGCCCAGCTGCCAGTGGTGGCCCTGAAACCCCAGCATCGTTCCCAAGGGCCTCCCAATTCCAAGAGAGAGATTACAGTCGATGCAGGTTACCAGCTCCTGCTCTAACCAATAGAGATTTACCAAACAAGGGGTCAGGGTTTCTGGAGGGAGCACGTTTAAGAGTTCATAAGACTAATGAGATAACTTTCCCCTGGTACTGCTGGAGAATCAATAGGTGCCAGCATTTATGAATTAGCCCTACTCAGAGCGTGTGCATCCCAAGGCATCCCGGACAAATCCAATAACTGTTTGCTGCTATTTCTGGCCACGTTTAAAGTGACAAACGCCTCCCGAGGGGAAGGCACGGAGGGGGAAGCCCCGAAGAGCAAAGCCTGTAATTTTCCACTGCTGCCACAGTGGCACTTTTCTGCTGCGGCTGCTGTTGCAGGATGCCATTTGCCCGGCATGGAGCTCGCCTGGGGACAAGGAACATCCACAGAAAACGCAGCCAGGACGGAAACTCCTGCCCACCCCACGGCGCCGATCGCCACCTCCCTCCCTGGGACAGCTCGAGCCCTGGGACGCAGTGCCCAGTGGGGCAGGGGACACAGGGCACAGGAGTGGGCTGGCATCAGTGGCCATGCACCAGAGCTGCCTTTTATCTCAGCAGGCTGAGCCCAGCTCGTGCCACAGCAAACGCTGGGAGCAGAGGGGGCCTGGACCGGGCACTGAGATTAAAGCTCCATCCATCCCTCCCTCGTGGAGATGTTAAAGAGGAGCCGTAACTTGAGCCCAATGCAAATTTCATAAGAGCTGCACAAATCTGACAGATTTATTTACGTGTTTGCCTTCCGTGGGGTCCCAGGGGAGCTGTAGGGCTGTTGCTGCTCCCAGCCCTTCCAAAGGCAGCAGAGCCCTCCCGCAGAGCCAGGGCAGCAGAGCTGTGAGCTCAGCCAGAGGTTCCCACCTGGAAGAGTTACGGGCATTTGTAACGTGACCGACGCCAGCTGAGCCAGCAGCTCAGGCCTTGCACCAAGGGGCTCCTCCTCATCCTCCTCCTCCAGGGGCAGTGGCCCTTTTCCCGACAAAAGGACCTGATGGCTTCTGCTGGAGTCAGAGCAGGAGGAACAGCAGAGGAGGGGTGGAAAGCAGGGACTCGTGACGGGCTTTCCACCTCCCCTCCCTAATCTCCTTTATAAGCATGGCTCCATCTCCTCCCGTTACAGGATTAACACCCATCTCTCATTCTCTTCCCGCAACAAGATTTTATTTCTAATTACGCTGTAATAAAACTGGGCGCGCTCCCAGGGCTCCTTCCAAATGACTTGTCGACACTTGGCGAGATTGAATCCTACTCGGGCCCGTTTCCGGCACCTCTGCCTGCTGCTCATTAGGCATGCATGAGGGAGAGGGTTTAAGAACAGAATTACATTTAAATGGCTTTTCTGAGAGGGAGACATGAAACAAGGGAGAGAAGCAAAAAGCAGGAAAGGTTTACAAGGAGGGTGTCACTGTTGCCTCCCTGTCACACTGCCGCCCGGCAGCTCCCGGTGCGCCGGGGATCTGACAAGCCAACAAATCCAAAAGGAAACACTGGAGGAGATTTCTGAGCATCAAATTTTTGCAACAGGATGGCAACCAGGGACATGTGGCACTGAACACTGTCACCCTGCCCTGGGGGGCGCCCAGGACACGGCACACCTGCTGCTGTGGTAGTGGAGAGGTTTCCCAGCAGAAACAGGGATTTTCCTGTCAGGGCTTAGGAAAACACACACCAAAAGAAATGTGGGATGGGCATCACCAGGAGCTGGCGCTGCCAGTCCTGCTCCCTGCATCAGGGTGTGAGCAGCCAGGACGTGGCTCGAGCAGAGCACTGGGAGCACCGTGTTTCCAGATGTTTTCCATCCTCGCTGCACTCCCTGGCAGCGGGCAGTTTCTGCTGCCTGGATGCTGCTTCCCAGATCCAGGCTCACGAGTCGGCAAAATTGGGAAAACAGATGTTAGGAAAGATCTCTCTCTATTAGCTCCCTCGGAAGTGAGGTATCCTGCAGGGCTGGCAGGAGTTATTAAATCAAGAGTCATTATTTACCCAAGGGCCAGTCTCGCAAGTCATATTCCTAGAAGTAAATCCGGAATTACGCTGCCCACAGAAATGGATTCACACGGGTACGAGGGAGAGCACAGTTTGCCTCTCCGGGTTTTAATCCACCTCTGAGTCACTGGAGCGCTTGGCAGTGAAACCCAGCAGTGTTTGGGGACACTTTGGTTTGTTTGCGCAAGCGACTTTGGGAGTGACACACTTTCACTGAACCAGAGCACGGAGGAGGAGGAGGAGGAGGAGGAGGAGGAGGAGGAGGGATCCCCTGGGTGGGGGCCACGGGACCGGGGCTTGCCCATGGAGCAGCCCGCTGTCACCAGCCATGCTGGCACTGCCAAAGGAGGAGGAATTAATCTCCCGAGGTGGTCCGGAGCCGCCTAATGCCAGCAGAAAATTACAGAACAGGATGAAGAGCATTACAAAATGAATAGGAGGGGACTAGAGATTTCCATGGCTAATCCTGTTAACGAGACAATTTCTTATCAAACTCATTATGTGGCGGAAAGCAGGGGGGAGGGAGGGGCTGGCAGGG
>VXBT01000669.1:1013354-1053729 GCA_013400235.1 Oriolus oriolus
GGGATGCAGAATGGGATGCAGGATGGCACAGGACACAGGATGGGATGCAGGATGGGATGCAGGATGGAACAGGGAACGTGGCGGACACGCTGCCCTGGGAAGGACGGCTCGCAAAGACGCACTTCTGGAGAGTCTCCAGCACCACCGACGCCACGGGATCGCCCGCTCCCGAAGGAAGAACCCCCCACACGCCCAGCCCCACCTGCCCAGCCCCAGGTCAGGGTGAGCACACCAGCACCGCCTGCCTCAGCACACAACGAGCCATCGCTGTCCCCCATCTTGAGAGGGGCTGATTTGCAGTTTGGCATCAATTTTCCTCTGATTTTTTAATTGGGTTTTGCTGCCGCTGCAGACATTACTGTGCAAACAATTCCGAATGGCTTGAACCAAGATATTTGCTCATAAAAATCCATCACCAACGCCGAGAATGACAGAAATGGAAAATGCCTAATGAAAACAAAGGGGAAAACAACAGGTACTCTGGTCCTTCGCCATCCATCATCAACCTCGGATTATTGATGGGAGAGGAAAAAAATTCTCCCATCTGCAGTCAAATCTTGAGAAATCTTGAAAAGCCAAACACCACACAGGAGGAAATTCTTTGCCCCCACTTCAGTCTGCAGGAGTTTCGCCATAATTATAATAAGAGTGAGGCTGCTGGATAACACGAGAATTATTTTCCCCACTTACATTGTCAAATGATCATTTTGCCCTGCAGTGAAATCTCAATAATTATAATGCCGAACCGTGAAAGAACAAAGAAATAAAAAAAAGCTGTGTTTTCTTCCAGGGAGTGGGGGGAGGGGGGAGCCGCCATTGCAGAACTCAAAGTGCATCCTTCCTCTAATTATCTTTTCCAGGGCTCTGCATCCCTGACCCCTTCCCCACGGCCTGAGTCCCCCGATAACTCCAGCAGCTAGAGGGGGTCGTGTGGATGGGAGCAGCCACCTCCATGCCCAGCGTGGCAGAGCTTCCCCACCAAGGAACGAAGCGGGGAGTGTGGTTTGGGCTCCATGGCATCGCCCCCCAGCCCTAATCCCAGCCCCCAGCTCCGCCGGGAGCTCCACACAGAGGCTGCCCACGGGATGTGGGCACTGCCATGGCAAAGCCAGTCCTGGCCCGCTGTCCCTTCACACCCAGCCCAACACTGACAGCCCCTCGGCGGGGGGAATGCGAGGGGAGAGGAGAGAAAGGGGACAGAAAGCAGAGGGGGGTGTGGGGGGGGTAAAGGAGGCGAACAAGAAAAACAAGACGACAGAACGCTTGCTCCACAGCCCTCGGCTAAATTACAAACCAGTTTACTGAGGTGGAAAGCTGCAGTGAGCTGAGGAGGAATATGTGGAAACCATCTGCAGATTTAAAAATAATCTATTTTACGATCACCCTCGAACATATTCTTTTGCAGAAACCAAATAGGATTTGTTGTTGTTGTTTTGTGCAAACTGTTAGGGAAAAATTACTAGAAACATGCAGGGGGTTTTGCCTTCTTGAGTACTGAGAGGCTAAATATGCCCTTCCTTATGTTTAGAATAGTAACAGTCATCTTAAAATTAACTTGGTCTGCATCAGAGCTTAAAACAGTTGCAATTCAGAGCCTGCAAAAGCAGGACAAACCTGCGCTGGGATATCTAGCGCTTCTAGCTGACAGATGTCTTCCTACATACAGTAAATATAGGTCGTCTTTTCCTACCCAGAGAACTGTAGATCTTAATTAACCAGGCCACTAGCAGCATATGTAATGATTTTTTTCAGCTTGCTAAGTAAACCTTCCCATGACGAGATGGAAGGAAAATGAGACGCACGTGAGAGGGGCCCCCGCTCCGGCCACCACGGTCAGCGCAGCCCTCGCGCCGCGGCTCCCGACGTTATTTCACGCTATAAAATCTGGCTAACGAGATGGGAAGGGTGCAGAGTGCCACATCCCCCTCCCCGTGCGCAGCCCACGGCCGTGCCCAGCCAGCCCCGAGCCCGGCTCGGCTGGCGGCGGCCAGAGGGGCCGCGGAGCTCCGCAGACTAAACCGCGCTTCTCCTCCTAAGCCACTCCGGGATTAAATTATCTCCGGGCTCAGAGGCAAATGAGCTAATGAAATTCATGCTGCATTATGATAAAGTCGTGCCGAGCCCTCGCGGAGGGGCAGCGGGCGCTGGGGTGGGTGAGAGCGGGTGGCAGCGCCCGTCACCCCCGGGCACCGAGTCCCTGTGCTCAGGGGCTGAGCCTGGGCCGGCCGCATCCCCGTCCTGGCTCAGGAGGAAGGCAAGGGCTGGGCGAAGTTTTAGCAGACACGGCCTGAACGAAGGCACCCAGCGAGCCCCCAGCCTTCCCCCCAGCTCTCACATGCAGGGTGCTCAGAGCTGCTCTTTAAAAACACTGGATGGGAAGGAAGAGAGAGCAGAGCCAGAGCCTGTGGCCACGTCCTTGCACAGTCTGTGTTTCTACAGCCAGAAATCTGCTTGGCAGGGCAAGGACAGCACACAGAGCTCTGCAAAGACCAAGATCGGTGCAGGGTCCCCAGGAAAAAGCTGCCCAGAGCCTGTGGGAAGAGCTCGAGGCCAGAAGCTCCCTCTGTGATGTAGGAAACTGCAAGAGAGCTGCACATCACTGCCCTGCACCAGCTCTGAAGGAACCCTGCTGAAGCCGGGACCTTGTTTTGATCCGATGAGAAAACCCAAAAGCCTCACAAAAGAAACTCTGTCGCCCGAAACTCAGGGGTGAAGCGGAGCGATCCCGCACTGCTGTTCGCTGCCATGGCCCCACGCGTCCGCGAGACACGCGCGGTGCCTCCCATCCCCTCCTCCCCTCCCCGCTACTCACTGGGGAAAAAAATTCAGTGAACGCGACTGGAACAAAGAGTAGAACTTCCTCCCTGCTCATTAGTGCTGGAAAAGCAACAGAAAAAAAAATCCCCAGGACATAACCTCCTCTTCAGCTCTGAAGTCTGAGCGGCTTGGAGAGGGTGGTTGGGTTTATTCTTTGCCTTTCACCTCGCTCGGAGTTGGTCTGCACGCTTTGATTACAGCGGCACAGAGAGGAGCCCATGCTGAGGAAGGGACCCCAAACCCACCCACCCTGGGGCAGACAGATTCCCACACATGTGGGCACAGCCCCATCAGCACTGGGCTTGGAGGCTGGAGGCAGCTCGGGGCAGCTCACAGCGACCCTCCCCAGCCTGTGGGACATGCTGATCCTTCCTCCCTGTCTCCCACCCCTCTGGAGGGAGTGACTCCGGGGGAAAAACACTTCTCCTTGCCTTCCCTGCACCCAGGAGCACTCACGGGGGCTGGTGGTAGGAGAGGAGGGGGGTGTGGGGTGGGACAGGGGCATCGCCTGCCCTCGCCTCCCATCTGCTCCCCAAGCACCACCAGCGACCAGCAATCACGGACCCAAATGTGGGTGAACCCCAGCACCCCGCTGGAAAGGGGCGAGAAGGGAGCAACGTCCCTGCAGCCACAAAAGCCACCAGAGTGTCACCACGAGCCCTTCCCCATTCACCCACACTCCAGTGCCGGGAAGGTTCAGAGAGCAAGCGGGGAGCTGCACACATTCCCGGGGGGAAACAACCCCCGTGTTCCATCCGAGCCACGGCACAAATCCACTCTGGAGCATCTGCCGTGGGTGGGGGCTGCACCGGCAGCTGGGAGGAGGAGCAGCCCCTTCCTGCACCTCACATGATCCGCTGCAGCTTATCAATAATTATTAAGACAAGGCAAATGTATGTTGACCTAGTTAAGACGTCCAAGAAGAAAACCAGCCCCGGTGGCTTTGTTTAGCGACCTGGCAGCGCTGATGGAGGCAGGCCTGGCACGGGCACTCCCCATCACAGTGATTCCCTCCCGGCATCGGGGAGGGCACGTGTGAGCACTGGGGCACTTGTGAGTAAGAGTTTAGGCTTCAAAGACAGCAGGGAAATGCTCTGATAGCTCACAGCGTGACCACAAAAATCAGCCAGGGCCAGAAGAATTAGTCAGGTGCTGTGGGATGCAGCACAACCCCCGGCATCCAGCTCGGAGCAGTGCCTTGGACACCACAGAGGCAGGGAAGGGAGATCCCGTGTCCTCCCGACACTGGCACAACATCCCTGGCCCAGGAGCTCAACTTAGGCAAACCCAGCCTTGCAATCAGATGTGATTTCCTAGCAACAAGCAGCGAGATGCTGGGGCAGCGCACCAGGAGAGCGGGCGGCCTCCACATGACTCCGAGTCCTTAAACGAGATGGGATCTTGTTACACCAGGCTTTCACCTGCCCTCCAGGTGTCCAGGGACAGGGGGGGCTGCCCTGGCTCCCAACACTGCTGTCAGCCTGTCCAGGTTTAGCCTGGGGAAAACAGGCAGCGGAACATGAGGGCTTAGCACCCTTGGGTATCGCCAGCAGGCTGCCCATTGTTTGTGCAGGAGGAGTAGCCATTTGTCACCACGGTGGCACACAGATGCACATGGACACCCCACCCTCACGCTGTGATCCACTCAGTTTGGGGTGATCAGGGAGAGCTGGGACCCCAAAACCGTCCCGTGACTCGGAAGGTGTGACCTGCACCTCGCTCACCTGTCACACACGCAGAGTTTTGTGAGACTTGAGCTCAGCGTGTGCTGCTCCTGCCTCCTCTCTGCCTCCCTGCAGTGACATTCAGGGTGAATTCCCTCGGTCTCGTGCAAACACTGAAGGCTCTCGAGGTGCCCCTGCCAGGTCAGAGCGTGGCTCAGGGCAAGGGACGCGAGGACAGTGTGGACACTGCCATCGCCAGCCTGGGGGACACCTCCGCAGCCCCGGGCCTCGTGCCCAAGGCTCCCTCCTGCTCTGCACGGTTCAGTGGTGCCTTTACAGCATTGGCTGTGCCAGGACAGCCCGAGGCCCCAGCGCCAGCTTCAGCAGGCACGGCTGGGCTCAGGGACGGGCAGCAGCCCAGCCCAGGCAGCCACCGTGGCTGGGTCCCCTCGGAGGGCAGGCACAGGAGGAAGGACATGGAGGTGCAAAGGGACAGCACGGCACGGGCTGGGGAGTGCCTCCCTGGCTGGCACGCAGCATCCAGCCTCACAAGTCCAGCTCCAAGGGTGACAGATCCCGGGATAGAGCCCTTCTGGCTAGGGCAGGCACCCAGATCTCCACCCATCACCAGCCCGGGAACGCTCGGCACTTCTCCCCGGCGCAGGTCCCTCTGTCCCTGCAGCACTGCAGCCAGATCCCGCCTCCAAGTGCCTTTCAAAACTGACGGGATGCAAATTATTCCTCCCTTTCAGCTGCTATTCAAGCCTTGCTGGCCACCGCTCTGAGCAGCTGCTGCCTGCACACACACGCGGGAAGGGCGGGCACGGCGCTGATTTTGGGAGCCAGGAGGGGCGAGTGCAGCATCCACCACAGCCGCACAAAGCAGCTCCTCATCCACCAGCGCTGCGAAAGGCAGCGTGAGCCCAGCCTGCGCGAGGAGTGCAGCGCAGAGCTGAGCGCTCTCGGGCAGGAGGAGCTTTCTCTGCAAAGAGCTGAGCTGTCCCAGGGACGGTGACACGGGGACAGTGGCACAGGCCAGGCCAGGGATGCTCCTCACTGACAGACATTAGTGGGTGCACAGGCTAAAGCAGCAGGGCCAGTACCTGGCCAATTCACACATGTTTTATTCATAAAATCACTGCAAAGTTCACGCGCGTTCACTAATTACTCAACCTGCTCCTCTGTCAGGTGAATAATGAGGGGAAAAATAATCAGCAATTTGTTCAAAACCACATGGAGAAATTCCGAGTGCGTTATGGCAGGGCTGTGCTCTGCATACTGAAACCTGCAGCTGATGTGATGCTGTAAAAAAACCTGGGGCACTCACCAAAGGGACCCCAGTGTAACCAGGGCTCCCACACACCCCCAAATCCCAGCCCGTCCCACACAGCCAGGGGACACTTCCAGGATCCCCAGGGCTGTCACAGCTGTACCTCGGAGGAGAAATGTCTTTAAAAAGCATCGAGGAGCTCCTGCCTCCTCGGAGTGCTCGGAAGCCCAGCCAGGCCTTGCTCTCTGCAGCGCTGCTAATTACCCAGGCTTTCCAGAAGGCAGGAATAATTAAAGCACCTTCCCTTTCCCTGGAGAAGGAGACCAGGAGCCCTAGCGGATGGCACAGCGAAGAGAAAGCATTTCCCAAACTTCTTTGCTCTCCTCAGGAGCTGAGCCTGGCAGCGGGGCAGAGCAGCCAGGAGCCTCCTGCGGGGATGCTCCCGTCAGCACCCACCCGAGGGGGGAAGGAGCCAGGGAAAACCAGCCAGCACGAGAGAGCTGGATGGGAAATCTCAGGCTTTTTAGCTGAAGAAGCACTGAGGAGCCAGCACATCCGCTCCCAAGGAGCCACTTCAGCCAGGGGACTCCTGCCTTGGCACAGCAATTATTGCAAAATAAAATTATCCTCTGAAAAGGCACCATGGAGCATTAGCCCTGGAAGCTCCCACCGTTCCACCCAAAAATCCCAATGCATGGTGTCACCCTGTTGGTCCTGCAGGAGGGAGGTGGGTTTAAGGAGAGGGCCACCAAGAGAGAGCTCTGTGGCCACGGAGAGGCCTCCTTTGGCCAACGCTGACTTTAGACACGGGCTCTGCCACTGCAGCAAAGTTGCAGTCGAGCGTCGGCATCTCCACAGCGGCAAACGGGAGCGTAATCACAGAGAGGTGAGGGGAGGGAGGAAACAAAAAGCAGCAATAAATCACTTCCCTGCTGCTACCCGAGGAGATATAATTAAGTTTATGCTTAGAGTGGCATTGCTGACAGTAGTCCTGGAATGAGATAAACACATGGCATGAGGTGAGGCTGTGTGCTGAGCGGCAGGTGACACGTGTGCTCAGGAATGTCCTTGATTAGGGAGTCCCCAGAGCGGGGAGAGCACCAGGAAACGCCTGGAAAGCTGCACACCGGCAGGCACAGGGCACCAGTGCACACCTGGGACGGGCTCTGCAGCCTCTGCAGCCTCTGCTGATGCAGCGCTGCTCCAGTCAGCCTCACCCCAGGCTGTCCAGGGCTGTCCCCCCTTTCCTGGTGCCCACCATCACCCATGGGTGCCCAGCTCGCCAGTCTGAGTCCTGCTCGCGCTTAAGCACCGGCTTAACTTTAAGCACATGAAATGTCCGCTGATCTCCAAAGGATTACTCGTGGGCTCAGCTGCACACACCAGGGGCTCAGCAGGCGCAGGGCTGGGATGCTCAGCGTCACCTCCCGGGACACAAGGCACAGACAAACCCTGCGAAGGGGGTGTGACCGAAATGGCAGGGGGTGCCCGGCCAGCTCCGCACGGGGACGGTCACTGAGGCTGCACACCGAGCTGGTCCAAAGCTCCTGACAAAGGCCAGGAGCACTGTGGGCACTGCAGACCCTCTTCTGCTCAAACACACCTGCACGTTTTCAAACGCTTTCTTTGATTCTTGTAAGAAAAATTCCACGACCCTGCATTCATTTTCACTTACAGAAAGGAGCTTGGGGTGGGTTTTCTGGTAGCATGCCGTAATTGAAGACAATCCCCAAACAAGACCAAGTTTTCCCGGTCTGGTCTTGCAATGTGTTTCAAACCTTCTTATTTTAAAGCATCTGCAGAAGCCTCCTTCTGCCCTTCCCCAGAGGTTTGATGAACACATTTCTGCAAAGAGTGGCGCTGCTCCAGGGGTGCTGTCCCAGGTTTTATTACCTGATGCCCCCTCCACTGAGAGAGAGGTCAGGCCTGGCCACCCACAAAGCTTGGCTTTAGCAGCTCAGGCCAAAGAGCAGAGAAGGACACCCCAAATCCAGCTGAGTGCCACTGGGGTGACATCTAAGCAAGAGCCTCTTCCTGCCCTCCGGTGTGGCACAGACTCTGCCACAGCCATCAGCATCCCACCTCCAGCCCCTGATTCCACCCTGGCCAGGAGGAGCCTCCGAAAGCCAGAGCACGGCCCAGCTCAGCTGAGAGCCTCCAGCTGCCATCTGGACGGATCACAGGATTTTTTTCCATGCAAATATGAAAGAGGGGGTGGGGGAAGGCTGAGGAGAAACGAGGCTGCAAAATGAATTCAGCATCAATTATTCTAAAATATGCGTGTTAATATGGGAAGGGCTCCATGGCTGCATCCATCTCCACTTCTGTTCATTTTGAGCAGCAAAATGTGACCCGGGAAGATGACAGCACCACGCGTCTCACTTACACAAACATGAGCCGGGCAAGGGGGGATATTAAAACGGGAGACAATGCTGCATATTAAAATGCCACAGATGGAGCTTTCTGCAGCCTTTGCAGTCTGCCTCGGAGATTATTGCTGGGCCATATTGTATTAAAAAATGGGGGGTGGGTGTGTTATTTATTTATTTTTTAAGCAAATTCCATCTCCTACTCATGCCGGATGGATAAAGTGAGCTCTTGAGCTCCAGCCAGCTTTGCCAGCAAACCCACATGAAAAATGCATTTTCATTAATACAAACTGTTTGCAGTAGGTAAATTAATTCTGGAAATGGTTTTCATACATGGCAAATTATACGTTCAGTGAAAACACTGGATGACACTCCACAGTCCTAATAAAAGCCCCGCGTTCCCTTTAATGAAGCGGGATTGCCAGGTAAAGGCGGCGAGCTGGAACAATTAAACAGACAAACAAGTCAACAGGCGAGTGAAAGCTGATGGGGTTGGGAGGTTCTCAGGCTGCTGCAGCCATCCCGGAATCCAGCCCCACAGGCTGGAGTTTCCCAGAGAGGAGGAAGAGAGGAAGGAGCAGCCCGGCTCCCTTCCCATCACTGATATGAGCGCTGAGGGTCCCGTCAAGGACGGTGCTGTGAATTCTGAGGGCGCAGAGGTGACGAGCACAGCAGAGTTGGCCAAGGAGCCAAGAAAGGCCCTGCCAACCCTCCACCATCTCCCAGATGGGGAACAAGCCCAACGACCAAGCTCTCTCCTCACAAGTTCCTCTTCTGCTCTCAAACCTTTTAATGTCTCCTTTTGCAGTCCCGCTCCCGGGCGCCAGCCGATGGCGAGGGAAGCGATCCATAATTGATGAAGTGACGCTGTGCCACGGCCCCAGCCCCAGCCAGGAGACATCTGTTCTGCACGTAGCCTCGCTCAGGTGCTGTCACGCCGCATTTACCGCAGCGTATCACAGCCCGGCTGCCTGTGCTGATGGGGGCCAGCCCTGGGCCCCGACACCCTCAGCTCGGGGTGTCAGCACCTGCAGAGGTTGCGCTGGAGGTGCTCTCCAGTCTGCTTTTCAGGCTTATTTCCACAAATTTCCTCCAGCAGCACCAAGCCTGCACACAGCGACCAAAGCTGCTGGGCACTTGTGATGGCAGCATCGTGCCCACCCTCACTGTGCCCTTCCAGCAGCACCCCTGAACCCACAGCCCCTGCCAGGGCCCCCTCTGCCAACTGCCTTCCCCTCCAAATTCCGACTCTTAAAACCCTGAGCCAAGCAGAAGGCAGGCACAGCACCTTGGAAGTGGAGGAACTTCGAGTGATTTGAAGAGCAGAACAAATCTCCATCCCTGCATTTGTCACGGGGAACCGAACGCCACGGAAGGAGGGGGCAGCATTTCATAACAGCCTGCCACGTTAGAAAACAAAGAGTGATAAAGAATCTTTTAGTCACCTCTTAATTACATATTCCGGGTGCATTAAGAAAGGAGAAATGTATCTCAGGTCACTGCCTGTCACTGCGACAAAGGCCCGTGATGAGTTCTGTATTCAAAATATTTGCACTAATTATCAGCACAGCTCCCCTTTGAAAGCGCTCGGAGGGAAGGCTGGTGTTCCACCCGAGGGAATCAGCTCGCAGCCTGCGCTGCTTTCGCTGCACTGCACATAAATATACTCGTGCACGGGTATATTTTTACCAACGTGCCCGGCTATGTATCCATGGAGAAAAACCTATAAATGCCTAATGCTCGCCTTGTGGGGCTGGGGAGCGGGAGCAGCACGAGAGGGGCTCTGTTCCTCTCTCCTGCAGATGCTGGCTGAGCCACGACGGTCTCTGCTGGGTTTCCAAAGGTGGGAGCAGAGACTCTCAGCCCCGGGCGATGGCTCCAGCCACAGCTTGGTCAAATGGAAAACAACCCTCTGCCAATGCAAATGCCCAGGGAAGGAGAGAAACGCGCTGAATGCAAATGGGACTGACCTTTAATTAGTGCATGAGGAGGCACAAGGCGGGGAAAAGCCACCAGGACTTCCCTAGGCACCTTCCCTTTCCCAAGCACAGCAGGAACTGCTGCGTCCCCAGGCCAGTGACTCTAATTTTCCAGGCAGGAGCTCCCACAGAACATCCTGCCCATCTCTGCCTGCTCTGCTGCCGAGACAATGTCCCAGGAGGGCCAAGAGGAGGGTGAGGGATGGGCAAACAGAGGTGCCAGGCTCCCGCCATGGGTGCCTGCAGGATCTCCTTGCAGCAACGTGGGTTGGTCCCTTCTCCCAGGCAGCTACTGCCAGGACAAGAGGACACGGCCTCAAGCTGCACCAGGGGAGGTTCAGGGTGGACAACAAGAAAAATGAAAGGGTTCTTAAACACTGGAAGGGGCTGCCCAGGGAGGTTTGGGGTCTCCATCCCTGGAGGTGTCCAAGGAAGGACTGGATGTGGCACTCAGTGCTCTGGGCTACATGACAAGGTGGGCATTGGGCACAGGCTGGACTCGATATCTTACAGGTCTTTTCCAAACAAAATGATTCTGTGATCCTATTGTGAGGCAAGAGAAGGGCCACAGGCACCCAGCAGCTGCTGCTTGCCCCCACATGGCCCCTGTCACCCGGCAGGACACAGCACAGCTCCTGCCTGTGGATATCCTCCCCGTTTGACACAAACTGACCCACACCCAAAAGCCGAGCAGAGCAACCTCTGAGAGCCCTGGAGCTGCTTGGGGCTGCCAGCATGCTCACCCCTCACCTCTGGGTCACGTCTTGGTGTCATTCTCACGGAATTCCGCATTATCCCCCTGTCTGTCGCCATCCAATAACCCACAGCGCCTGCCTGGAGCGCTCACTCTAACCCGGCCGTATGCTACGGAGCAACTCCTTCTCCTCAGCCAGCATTTAATCTGAGTGGACAGCAGCAAAACCACGCAGATATAAACAGGGCAGGGAGAAAATAGCACGCTTCAGGTTCCTCGGGGAAGCATATGGGACCAAGAGACTTATTAATAAATTCTTCTTTGTTCTGTATTGTCTGTGATAAATAGCCGCACTCAGCATCAATAACCACAAACATCCTTGGGAAAGAGAGACATGCAGGAACCCATCACGCTGCTGAAAGCAGAGAATGGATTCAATTTCGGGGCTGAAGGCAAATTTCACAGCCCTAAACAAAATTATCTGAGGGGGCTGCTGTGGCCACACATGCAATAAATGTAAGGTTATGGCTACTGAAGCAGCAGAACGTCTCCCAAGAGTTGTAATGCCTTAAGTGAGAGGATAAGAAAGAATAGCCCTGTTCAGGAGGGTGCCTTTGGAAAAATAACATTTATGTTTCTGAATCAAAAGTGTTTTTATTAAGGGAACACAACACTTCTGGAATGTTATTGCCCTAGAGATTACTCAAACTCCCACCCGTGTGCTGGCATCCAAAAGTAAATTTCCACGAGATTTTAAACGCTGCTGAGACCTCAATAATTTGGGAGTAGGAGGGAAAAGAGAGCAGTAGCAAGAGACACTCCTAATGGTGAAGACATGAAAAACGCAGCTTTATTTTTTGATGATTGCATTAGATTTTTTTTTATCACAGAGATGAAAAATGAGCAGCTACCACCTCCTAATTCACTGCCTGGGGACTGGATTCCTCTCCGCTGCCATTTGAGGAGAGGCACTGGAAGCAGCACTGAGCAGGAAACGAGTCATACTGGGGAAGAGCCTGTTCCACTGTGGAAAAATTGTGGGAAAATAGTAACCTGGTGTGGAGTGCATGTACTGAGGGCAGGAGAAAGCCCAGGACTATGCTTAGAATGGAGAATCATAGAATTGTTAATGTTGGAAAGGCACTGCCAAGCCCAGCACAAGCCACGTCCCCAAGTGCCACATCTTTTAAACGCTCAAAGGAATGGTGACTCCAACGCTGCCCTGGGCAGCTGTGCCAGTGCTTACAACCTTTCTGGTGAGGAAATTTCCCCTAATATCCCACCTAAACCTATCCTGGCACAGCCTGAGGCCCGTTTCCTCTTGTCCTGTCTCTCATGCCTGACCCCGCATGGCTCCACCCTCCTGTCGGGGAGTTGTGGAGAGCGAGGAGGCTCCGCTCGGACTGGTCAGCACTGCGGACTGGTCAGCACTGCGGACTGGTCAGACTGGTCAGCACTGCGGACTGGTCAGAGTGGTCAGCACTGTGGACTGGTCAGCACTGCGGACTGGTCAGAGTGGTCAGCACTGCGGACTGGTCAGACTGGTCAGCNACTGGGCGGAGTGGTCAGCACTGCGGACTGGTCAGAGTGGTCAGCACTGCGGACAGCGCTCGGCACTGCGGACAGCGCTCGGCACTGCGGACAGCGCTCGGCCAGCCCGCGGGAATCCCCCCTTCAGCAGCCCCTAAAAGCCGGGCTTTTGCCTTATTTATTTAACTAGCTTGGGCTTGTTTATTTCCAAGAGGGCGAGCGGCGGGTGCTCCGTGCCCCAAACTCTCAGCACGCCGTGGGCTCCGAGTGCACCGGCGCGGCACAGGAAGGATTCAGCTCCTCATCTCTTCCTCCCCGCAGAAACCTTTCGGCTGCCAGCGTGTGTTCCCACCCACAGATCTGGTGACTTCCCCGGGAAGCTCCGAGGAGTAGGCAGTGCCATCCAAGGTGGCCCGGGGAAGCGTACAACCGCCCGGAACGCGCACGTGGATGTGAGGAGACGCGATCGGCACCTCTCATTTCCCCAAACAGCTTCTCCCCTGAGATATCCCCAGGATATACACAGAAGGACGAGGGGAAATGGCTTTAAACCAGAACAGGGTCAATTTGAGTCGATGTAAGGAAGAGTTTTTCACTATGAGGGTGGTGGAACACTGGCACAGGTTGCCCAGAGAGGTGGCAGATGCCCCATCCCTGGAAACGTTTAAGGTCAGATTGGACAGGGCTCTGAGCAGCCTGGCCTAGTTGAAGATGTCCCTGCTCATTGCGGTGGGCTGGACTAAATGGCCTTTAAATGTCTCTTCCAAATGAAACAATTCTCTGATTCCAAAAGCCCACCCATGGCCACGAGCCCCAGGCCAGCTCTGTACCTGCGGGTACAGAGGACCTTCCCTCCTGTCACCTGGCTGGGTTTGTGCAGGCACCTGGGATTACTGGCCCAGTGTGACCATATCAGCTCTTTCCCAGCAACATTAAAAGCTCAGCACTGCTGCTAATGCTCCCTTTGGGCAACACGAGCAAGTTTCAGGCTGTTGTCACAAAAGTGAACACGTCTTGCTGAATTTTAACGCGACTGAAAGGCACAAGCGCTCAAGGAAGCAATTTGCACAGCAGCCTTGCATCAGGGCATCCCCCTTTTCTTTCTTGTTAATCCTCTGCTCTGTAACCACCCTTTTTTTCCTCATGCTTTCACTTGGAGCACCACGAGTTTGAAAGGATAAAGTACATTAAGAGTTTTAATGCTGAGGAAGATATCAGCCTGACATTTTAATAACACTAATGCCCTGGAATTTGCAGCATTATCACTGTAGTGCATATCTCAACACCAGTCCCTCCACTGTGGTTCAGACAAGCTCTACACCACATTAAACACCACCAGTAAAGAAATCAGCCCCTTCCATGGTGCCTGAGACAATGATTTTCCAGCCCCACGTGCAGAGACATCCCAGGGATCACCACCTTCTCTCCCATTAGGTTGTAGACAACTGCTCCTCACCCTCTGCCTCCCGAAGAGCTGAGCTGTGACAGCTAAAGCAATGATGCAGAGATACAAACGCTGCTCCTAACAGGATTTTTTCTCTCAGCACAAAACCAAGCCCTCTCATCAAACGCCAGTTTCCCAGCCTGCGTCTTGCAGAATCACTCCCAACCCTTTGCTTCTACATCCCGCAGCTCAGCTCAGCGTTACCCGATTTACTCGGTCCTCTGCCTGTGTCAAGCCCGAAATTCATCCTAAATTCATCCAGTGCACACAAACCACGAGGATAGGATGCAGCTTGGATGACGCAGCGAGGGACAGACGAATGGGAGGGACTCTCTTAAAAACAAAGAGGACTGTTCCTGTCCACGGAAACAGGGTGGAAGGAGACGGGCACCAACGAGCTCTGCTGCGAGGGACGGCCACTCCAGTGCCCGCCACAGCTGCACAACTGGCCTGGATGGCTGCAGGAAATTTTGGGAGCTCAGGGAAAGGCAGCAGCTGCCCCATCCCTGCGTGTCCTGAGGCCCTGAGTCAGCAGCACCCACAGCTCCACCTTCCCCCTGCTCTCACACCTTCTGTCCAGCAAGAGGAGAGGCTAAAGCTGTGTAAACCCAGCAGCAAACAGAGATGGGAAACACCCGGGCTCAGTATGGAAACATCCCCCACCTGCACCTTCCAGTGTCTCTGCTCCAGACACCAGCAAAGCTCTGGCCATGAAACATCTGCCAAAGCTCTGGTTGTGCTCCCTCGGAAGAAACCAAATTCTGGCACTTTCTGCCCCACTTTTATGTCCGACTACAAAAAACCCTAAATGGGCTACAAGCATCAATCAAATCCGATGTAAAAATGTAGATGTCTTAAAAAGTTACAAGACCGCAAGTCTGTAAAAAAATACAGCTAAAATGCAGCCAAAGCCCAGGCGTTTTGGGAAGTTCAGACCTAGTGATGGGAGGGCAGAAACTGCTTCTTCTGCCGGCTTTTTGAAACATGCACACTGTTCTGCAAAGCCTAATGGCAACAGGCACCAGGGGACTTTTTTGGCTTCCAAAACCCCTCTCCTGTGCATGCAGCCCACACACTGGGACTGGGCTTAATGAGCAGGAATTTGAAAGCCGACTTCGACAGAGGCTAAAAACGAGCTTAAGTTTCATGTGCAAAGTCAAATGCAAAAGTGAGTAAGTGGCAGGCAGCCCGAAGAGTAAATGAGACTGTTACATCTTGTGTCTAATGAGTGACACCAGGTAACGCTGGCAAATTGCTCACCTAGAGACAGCATCAGTGAATTTCTGATGGATGAACAAGCCTTTTTTTTCCCCTCATCAGCGCACATCACAGTGAATGATGGAGCATGTTTTCCTGATGGTGCTGGAGATTGTCACAATCATTTGCTAAATCCGGTTCTGCCGGTAACACTGTGGCAGGAGAGCAAAGTGGCGCTAAGTCAAATCTGCAGCTGACATAAGCTGGAAAAGCTCCCCGAGGGTCAGCCAAACCCAGCTGAGGGGCTCCCACCCTTGGCTTTCCACAGACACCATCCTGAGGATGATCAAGGTGCACGAGACAGGGCGACAGCACAAACGGGCAACGTGAAAGCACCGAAGAGGCTCAGAGAGATGATTCTGCACGGGAGAACAAGCAGATAGTGGCTGATCTGCAGCCAGAATGAGGTGAAAAACACAATGTTTTGTGGGTGCTTCACCCAAAACAAGCCCTGAAAGCGCCGTCCTGTCCAGCATTGGCACGGCCCCTGCCCGGCGTGGCAGGGCCAGGCAGCCAGCGCTGCCCGTCACGTGGGGACGCCTCACGGCTGAGCTGCGATGCGTAAAAGGATTTACAGATGTAAAGCCACATCTCGATAACGCTTGGAACAAATCCCTGACATTCTTCACACAGCTCTGCACTAACAGGTTAGGCTCTAGCAGAGTGGAAACGGCAGCTCCCCGCTATTTCCACATCTCCATCCCCGTTAACTGTTTGAAGCCTTCTCCCCTCGGAAGCAAGGTGGAGCTGGCTCGGCGGAGGCAGGACTCTCCGTGCTGACAATTATTCTCCATTCAGGACTAGCCATTTGCATGCAGTTCATTTGTGATGCAGAAAAGCTTGAACCTGTCATTATTGCTTGGCATCAGTACAGTGCTGTGAAAAGACACCGCTCGGAACATGCGCACAGCGCTGCACCCTATTTTCTTTAATCTAGGCTAAAATGACAATGAGGAAAAGCAGGAGGGAGGGAGGGAGGAAGACTAGAACGGGGAAAGCATCGTTTCCACAAACAGGAGTGATTCTCCGACAAGCCAGGCACAGGTACTGCACGCAGAGCTCCAAAGGGTTGTCCAGGGATGATCCCGGCCAGGCTGAAAGCGAGGGGCTCCCCCAGTGCCAGGGCATGCAGGTGACATTGGTGCGGTCCCCTCCGCACAGCTGCAATCTGCTCAGCAGGACTATCCCCCAGAAAGGCTCCAGGAGCCACCATTTTGCTGCACAGCACACCCTGGCCAAGCAGGAGATGCCCAGGGGTCCTCCGTGACACACGCCCAGCACAGCCTCCCCCTGCTGTCCCCAAGCACTGAGAGATGGGGGTGGCGGTCAAGGCAGGGGAGCAGATGGAAAGCAAAACCCCCTTGAAAGCTCTGCTCCCCATGGCTATTTCCTGTCTCTTCCCAACAAGCAGGGATCGCAAATGCTTCCTCTCCAAGGCCACGCTGCTGCACTGTGCGGGGAGGGGGCAGTGCCCTCCTTTGCTGAGGGGAGGGCTACCAGGGAACAGGGATGGAATGGCTGGCACCCTCGAGAGGCCTGGGGGACAGTGGGGGACGCTGCCAGGCAGCTCCAGCCCCCAGCCCCTTCATCAGCAAACTCTCCAGGCCCCGCCACGTACGCTGATATTTGCGGCCATCTGCGTTCCGGACGGTGCCAGCACCCAGCCTCTCAACACCTCCTGCCTCTCCCCGATCCAGCACCCGACACCAGGCACAAAAGCACAAAAAATCCCAGCCTTGGCAGACGTGGACCAGCCCGAATGGTCAAAGAGCAGCTCAAGCCCTGCCTGTAGCCAAGGCTTTAACAGCTCTGTCAGAACGTCTGTCAGGAACTGTTCTCGCTCCGCAGCGTCTCCCTGTCATGTCAACATCCAATTGCTTTTGGCTAACAACTCGACCTCCGCGACTGCTTGTGGCGAGACACTCCAGATCCCCACCACAAGTGCTGTGGAAAAGCATTTCCCGGTGCCAGCGCTGGCCTGGAGTCGCCCCTGTCCGTGCTGAGCCCCGCGCTGCCTCACCAGAGGAGACCTCTCCGCCCCCAGCCCAGCCCACGCCGGGAGGAGGCAGCTCCGCGCGATGCACAGGTGATTTAGGAGCCCAGATCCCATTACGATTCACTGCCAGCAGGGAATCCAACTCCCTTGTTACCTTTCAAATGAGCAGAGCTACACATGAATATTAAACACCACCGCGTTCTAGTCCCAGGGAAAAAAAAGCCAGTCTTTGAGAATCCCTCATTAAGATGCACTGGACGCCTTGCACAGGGAGCCCGAGAGCCAATTAAGCAGGACTGTAACAACCCTAAAACGAAGCCGTGCCTCGGTGGGATCCGAGCGTTTGGCGGAGCTGGTGCGGGTGCTCTCCCCGCAGCGCCCTGGGTGCTCCCAGACCTGCCCCTGGTCCGTCCCAGAACGCGACACCACTGCCAGAGCGATCGGCCAGGAGACACTTCCTACCTCCCTGCCACGGATGGGGCTCTTCCCAAACCCGGCCCCCTTCCTGCCAGCTCCTCGCCTCCCTCCTCTGCTTCCAGCACCTTTAGCAAAGTTTATTTGCTGACTTTCAAACCCCTTTATTTCCATGCTGGATCAGACATGATCATGGCAACGTGATCAGACAAGCCTGACGTGTCTCCTGACTTAGGAGGGACTCTCTCCTCCTTCTGCTCCTCATCCTCATCCTCTCTGCCTCTGCCCAACCCCTTCTGCCAGTGCCAGCATCCCCCACTCAAAATCAATTTCTATATTTCAGATACAAAGGTTGTTTTGCTTGAAGAATGAAGCTGCCCTTCACAGAGGTAATAGAGAGATCAATACTAGTTACATCGAGTTTCCTCGTGAAAACGAGGCACTGCTGGCATTTTTCTCCTCCTTGGATCCAGCCAAGTGGGCCGACCCTGCATCCCAGACCCAGGTGGGTGCTCTGCCAGAAAGCCCTGGCCCCCACAGACCTTGGGAGTGGCTCCTCAAGGTCCCCTCTCCCTGCCAGCGACAGGAGGGGGCGGCGGGAAATGGAAGAGAAAATTGTGGATATAATTTATAATGCCTCATTAATTTGACAAATGCCGCTTCATGCGTGCTCTCCGTCAGCCCGTCACTGTCCCAGAAGCCACTAGATCAGCAGCTACTTCAGATGGAAAATCTACCTGCAAACCCTGCTGTTTAGAGGATGGATTAATTGCCACTGATCCTCACATGGCAGCTGGAGCTGTCCTGGATGGTGGATGCTGCTCCTGCTCCTGCCCCGGGGCTGGGACCCCTGCATGGGGGACAGCGGCTCCAGCAAGGGATGCAAAGGGAGATGGGGAAGGCGAGTATCACAAACAGCTCTCAGAGAAAGCATTTGACCAGCTGTAATAGCTCCTTACCAAGGCTTTTGTATAGAAGCAATCCCAAAGGAAATACTTCTTTGCCAAAATGAAGCTTTTGTGGAAACTTCTCATTTCAGTCACGCACTGAATTCAATTTTGTCTCCATCTGAGAGAAAGTTTCCTTTCTTCAAACCTCCCCTGCCCACAGACTGTTTGTTTCTCTACTGGAAAAGCAGTGAGATGGAAAGGGAAAAGGATGCTGGGCTCAGGTGGATCCTGCCCAATCCACACCTTCAGCTCCCCCCCCTTCCCTGGGAGGATTCCATCAGCTCCCACCCCAGCAACACTTCGGACAGAGCCAATGGGAGATGCAGGGGGCACCCAGGCATGGAACTGGTCAATCCTTGCAAACCCAGGCAGCTCCAGCTGAAATCCTCCTGAGCCAGACTGAGCTTGTACCCGCACGAACGGGTGCCCGGGATCTTAATCCCACGAGGAAAACAGGGAGAGGAGGCTGGAGAAGATGTATGTGCACAAGGCACCGCTAGCACAACTCCACTCACTCGGTGTTAAATAACTCTTCCAGGGCATGAGTTAAATGGCAGCACAGAGCAATCAGGGGACAATAAATCCCTGGTTATAAATTCTGGCACTAGACTGAGATGAAAATCATCATCCCTGGCCGGCCACAACTGGTCCTGACTTGGGGAGCAGGAGCTTGAGGAGCAGGCCAGGAGGGAGGAATGCCTGCTCCACCGAGAGCCTCCCAGCCCCACTCAGCCTCCCCAGAGGCTGCTGCTCCCTTTGTGCCCCGCTCAAAGACCCCAAACACCCTCAGGTGCTCCCTGGGGTGGTTTCAGCACAAACAGGGAGTGAAGTTCTGCTCGGTCCTATAGCAAAGAGACTGAATTCCCTTTCCAGCCCCAGAGCTCCTGGGGTGTCCTGCTGGCCTCAGCCTTGTCCTCACATCCCTGCACAAACACCAGCCAAGGAGACAACACATTCCCAAAGGGCTTCCAGCAGAGGGAGGGATACAAGGTGTCACCGATTTACCTCGCTGAATCTCAGCTCTGCCTGCTGCAGCCGTTATTTCCTGCAAATATATTGCACTGTGGGATGCCTGCAATATTTTATAAAGTTAATAACTTTTTTTTAATTGGATGAGTTTATAGAATCGTGCGAGCAATTAACAATAATTACGTTTAAGACACTTAAATTCCAGGATGCACCACAAACACTGGAATATTAAGCTATAAAAACCCTCAATTGTACATTCAAATTACATTAAGGGTCTGTTGGAAGGAATACACTCTCAAGTTTCAAGAGCCCCACTCTGTTCTGTTTATACAATGAGCTTACATCAGATGTTGCAGCATCAGCCCTGTCCCCATCCTCACTCAAAGCTTGGGCACCACACGGATGCCAGGACACACCGGGCATGGGCAACACTGCCCAGCAGCCCCTGGGTGGTGAGGACCAGGATCCAGGGAAAGCATCCCCTCGGCTTTCAGCGCAGCCACGGCCGCCGCAGCACCGGCGCCGCTCCGGGAAGGGAGTCGGACCGGTGCTTATTTCATTTTAATCACCAGGTGCCAAACTAAATTATTGATGTCGGTTCTCAGTGACAGGTGAGGCATTTTATCACCGCGCCTTTAATAATGCAGGAGTCATGATCCTCGGCGCTAAAATGTCAGGCAATTCTCAGGTTGCCCTCGCCACGCCGACAGCGCTTCCCCGTCCTGCCCGTCCTCGCTGCCGCCGAGGGCTCGCCACCAGCGCCCATCTGCTCCCCGACAGACGGCACCCGCAGCACCCCGGTCACTCTGCCCTGCCCACAGGACCCATCCCCACCGCATCAGGAGCCTGGATGGCGGGAGAGACAGCAGGAAGGTGGTGGGATGAGAGAAGGGATGAGCAGAGCTTGGCACCTCTGAAAACCAACCCCAAACGCCCCGATGCAGAAGGGAAACCCCCGCTGAGGAGGGCGCGTGCCCTCCCCGTACCCCACACTGCAAACTGAGCCATTTCACACACCCTGGCCACCAAAAGGGACAGTTTCAGAGCCACCGGGGCTTCAGGATGAGGAACAATAGCTGGCTAATGTCTCCATTTTGAGCTGTGCAAGCGCAGCTGGTGCCTGCCTCCAGGAGGGAAAGGGGCTCTCCAGAGCCGGTGCGGGGAGGGATTCTGTGGGCAGCAGGATGCGCTCAGGAAGGGGAATAGCAAAGATCTGGACATGGGCAGCACTCCAGAGGGAGATGAGCACGACTGGCAGGGGCAGCTCAGCAGCCCAGGGTGGGAGAGCCCACCTGAGACAGGCTCTGATCCAGCTCAGGGATGAGTCCCCAGGAAGCAGCAGAGCCAGCAGCCAAGCCCAGGGGACACAAAGCAAGGGGGATGACAGGACCAGCGCCAGGATGGAGGGACATTGCCAGCAGGTCCCATGCCAGGTGCAGGTCGGTCCTGTGAGGGTCAGGGGCTGGCTGAGCAGAGGGGGCCAGCACCCTGCCCTGCCTCCAGACCCTCGCTGCACCCAGCACAGGTTTGCTCCAGCCTTTGTATTCCAACAGCACCGCCTGACATTTACAGGGGGAAGTTTTATTCCTGCTGTAAATAACCTCTAATAGTGTAGGTCATTACGCTAATTACAGAAGATAATTAATTTTCCGATTCTTGTTAGGCCGCTGCATATTCCAAGAAGAGCGCAGTTCATTATTTTCCCGTGCAATTATGACCTCCCTCTCCTTCCCCTGCCAGCCCCGCCTTCAGGATTTCAACACTTTGTCAAGTTGTTTATCATGCAGCCACGGAGCTGTTGTGAAGCTGAGGAGGCGCAGGGGCTCCTCTCTGCCTCCCACCCCACCACGAGAGCTCTGGGTGTGCTGCAGAACCCCCTCTCGGCCTCAAACGGGCCCTCACCAACACTCCTTGGCCACAACAGGAGGATCCCAGCAGCATCACACACCCTCCCTGCCGCTCCAGCCACGCGCTGGATGCAGGAGAGGTGCACAAGGCCACGCATCTCCCAGAGCCTTTGGGACTCTCCAGCGGCCGAGGAGGGCACAGCCTCACCGACAGCAGGAAAACTCTGTCCAGCTGCTTGGAAAAGTCCCCTCCAAGAGCCCGACCTGCTGGTGACAATTAATCTGCAGCAGATTGATGATGGCTCTCCCAGTGCAGCGCTCGTTACCGAACCCAGCCTGGGAGCAGAACATCTGCAGGACCTCACTGCACCATGGAGCTCGGTGTAGGGGCAGCCACTGCCTCCCACCCACAGACAGCACAATGAAAACAACCTGGCAGCAGCAGCTCTCGCACCTTCATCACCCTCACCCTGCCCAGGACCGTAAACCACAGCAGTAAACCACTGCATGGGGCAGGAGCTGCGGGATCCGCTCCTCCGGGAGCCAAGGAGTGACGAGGGAAAAGCAGCTTCTCCTGGGCCAAACACCTGTGGAGAGAGAGCTCTGGCTGGAGGAGTGTGCCAGATCCTGGCTGCTCAGCACTGGAGGCCGCCCGGCTGTGCAGCCACGCTGTAAATCTGGGTATCAGACAGGTTTTAGTGATAATCAATTGTAATAACTAACATGGATCCCCTGACCAGATAAGTGGAATATTATAAGTCCAGCTGCAATTAGCAGGGGCAGATGGATGGGGGCTAAGGCAGCAGTCCGGGTGTTTCCCCATCTCACCAGCTGCTCAGTGCCCACAATACCTTTCCATTTGCCCCCTCCATAAATTCACCATCAGAACCCTGTGGCTGTCGTGACCTGACACCCACACCTTGCCAGGGGAGCCAGCACAGAGGGAGGCTGCCTTCACCCAGCTCAGGTGCCACGGGCACCTCGCTGTGACAGGACACTCGGCTGGTCCGAGGGTGCAGCCCTGCGTCGGAGGGGCCCGGGCAGGGCAGCTGATCACACACACACACACACACACCTGCGGTTGGAGCACAGAGAATAAATTTTTAAAAGGCACATAAACCCCTGATGCTTCAAGGCATCAGCTGAGCGCTAAGGAGGATTAGCGGGAAATATCTCCCGTGGAAAGCTTATTCCACATGAATTCCACTGAAGGGATCCTTTCATCTCCCCCTGGAGCATCTCCTCCCCTGGCCTGATGCGCCTTGGCACTTGCTGAGCTCCTGGAAGACACTGGCGGGCGGATGGCTGCCCGCAAAGGTTGACAGCTGTCTCCGTTACCGTGCCGCCTCCTGACTGACACCAATGTGACAGGCAGCGTGACACGGCCCAGACAGGACAGTTATCCATCCCCGGCGGGACAGAGCCGCTCCTGAGGGGACAGCAGTCCCCAGGACACGCAGACACCGCGCCTGGCTCCGGGCAGGTGAGATGGGAACGCGTTTCGCTCCCCGGCTGAGCGGCACAGTGCGGATTTGCAGCTCAGCACGCAGCCGTCAGTGCAGCCCAGCTCTGGGGGCTCCGTGGAGCTCCACACTTCTCCACCATCTGCTTGGAAAGGGATAAAACCCTGCCCTGGGCATTCCCTGGCAGCTTTTCCTGCCCAGCACCTCTCGGAGCACTTGCCCTGCACCGCTGCGCCGACAAGGAAGCATCAGTCAGAGCCAGAGGAAGGGAAAGGGTTAAAAGGAATGCCATCTCCCCTCTCCTTTGCCTTGGAAGGAGAGGCACTGAGTGCATTAAAATCTGGGTTAAAAATGGCTCTGCTCTACCTATCTTATCTTCTTTGTACTAAAAGCCCTCAAAGAGCGGCAGGTTTTCACGCAGAATTTTCCCGTCTAATCCCCTTTTGTTAGCTCTGATACTGGCATTGCAATACAAACCTCGTCCAGGCGATTTAGGAGGGATTACACGCCCTCAATCCTACAGCATGTGGGAGAAAAATGTTTCCTCAAATCAAATTTTACACAAACCAGTATTCGAAAATAATCAAAGCGCAAATCCCCGCCGTGGGGATTTCTGGAGGGAGGTGAGTGGGGGGCGGGAGGCGGCAGGAGCTGGTGCCACCAGCACCAAGACACAGTGCCAGGGCACCCTGTGCCCACAGGTCCAGACTGACACGAACTCAGAGCACACCAGAAAATAACCCACGCTGTGACCCTGGACCAGAGATGTGCAGAGGCACGAGCAGAGCGAGAGCTCGGGAGCTGCTCCTCAGCCCCTTCCCGTGCCAGGTGGGCAGCAAGAGGGCACAGAAAACCAGTGCCACTCCAGCCAGGCGATAACTCTGCCTCCTGCACGGCCAAATGCGCTCTCCAGGGCTCTGCACACGCGTGTTTGGCTCGGCTTTCCCGATGAAATATTGCTGGTGCCGCTCCTGTAATATATATGTCACAGATGCAACCTCATTTTATTGATCTCTCCTAGCTGCCGGGATATCCATAGTGGAATTAATACGTCTGTATCACCACAAAGAAAAAAAAAAATAATAAAAGGTAAAGCCCATCTGACAGTTTCAATTAAGGAAGCGTGAAAAGCGATTTGCGTAAGAGGCTGGGGCTCGGCGGGGGAGAGCGGGGCAGCCCGCGGGCAGCGCGGCTGTACACTCACATCTGCCTAAGCCAAGTGATTTCCTACAGGAAGTGATGGACGCCAGACCCAAGTCGGGGCCGTGGCCGTCTCTGCCTGACGAGCCCCCCAGCCCGCCCCGTGCCCGCTGTGCCACCGCGGCACCGACCTGACAGCAGGGCCGGCACCCTGTGCCCAGCCGGGGCTCGGCACAAGGAGCGAGGCAGGTGCCGCAGCCCCCGGGCCTCCTGCGACAGTCTCCAAGAAAGCTGCATCCAAACCAAGCATCAGAAAACAGGGAAAAACCACTTTCCTGCAGAGCTCCCTGCGGTTCTCCTTCCAAACTCCTTCCCTGCGCCACGCGGGAACCCTCAGACATCCTGAGCATCCCCAGCGTGCGGCCTCTTCGCTGAGCGCTGGGAAAAGCCCGGCCCAGGCGCTGGGAAAAGCCCGGCACGCTGCCGGGGGATGCCCAGGTGACACAGCTCGCCCTCCCCTGGCGTTTCAGGAAGGGCAGCAGGGAGCGGGAGGCCCCGGGATCGTGGCACTTGTCAAGCAAAATTATATCCCCACATCCATCGGCTCCTGCCGGGCCCGCGGAGAGCTGTGAAATATTCATGTTTCTGCCACTCACAGGAGAAGGTCCCCTCAGTGCTTCCCCTCTTCTCCCACCGCTTTGGAGCAGAATCAGGGAGAGGAGGGAGGGAGCGCTGCCATCTCCGTGCCCTTCGCATCCAGGTGCCACCAGCTGCCCCAGGTCCTTTCAGGCTTTTCAGCTCCACTCTGAGGCAGAGGGGAAAGCCCAGACGAGCAGGGGATTTGGGGCATCCTGCCATACACAGTCCCCTACAAACCCAGATCTCAGCCTATGGATGCAGACACACCGCATCAGCTCATTTCTCTCCCCTTCCCCCCCATTTGGGGCAAAGCTCTTAACTCCACCATAAAATTAAAAGTCATGTGTCTAGATAAATCAATTAAGACCTTGTTTGCAACACCTACAGCTCAAGTCCCCCTGATCCTGGGTCTGGCCAGCTGTCGGAACATTTGGCTTCTTCTCAGCAGGACACACAACAACACACGAGTGCTTAAAAGCACTCATCCACCAGAGGAGTAAAGCCCCTTCCTAATCCACTCCCCCGCTGAACGTGGGGCTGCCGGGTGGTCCGCAAAGCCGCTGGCCCCCAGAAGAGGGGAGGACAGCCTGCTGCCCCCGGGAAGAGGAGGAGGAGCAGTGGGAGCTGCTGGGAGCCCCTCTTGTCCAGCCAGGTTTCCTTTGAAACCCGCGGTTCTCCCAGCTGCCCCCAGCATCCTTCGCCTCCACAGCCAGCTCCTGCCCAGCAGCGCTTTGCCACGTCTGGATGCTGCTCAGAGCATCACAAAGTGCTGAACGGGTCAGCTCAGACACCACGGGCAGAGAACCAGCCCTGCTCAGCCCCTGGAAGCCGGGCTGGCACTGCAGGCTGCCAGCACCAGCCCCCTGCAGTACCCGGGACTGCTCATCACTGCTGCCAGACCAGGGGAAATAAAGATGCAGGTGAATTAGAAATCAAACCTCAGGTGGGGCTTACTGGCTCTCCTCAGGCACAGTAAATGGAGACCTCTCCCCATTTTCCCTGGACTCCTGCAAACCAGCTGCTGTTCGCACTGGTACCGACCTCGCAGCCCTTGGATGCCTTTGGCTTCCACATCCCAAGCAGGGCACACACATCACCACCCCTGCAGGCCATCCTCTCCCTCATTAATGCTCTGGGGTGTGTTAAAGCAGAACAAAAAGACCCAGAATCACACAGTGCCCAGTGTGGCCTCCTGCCTGTGCCAGCCTGGAGGTGCCAAAACCAGCCCTGTACCTGGGCCCTGTGAGAGTGGAGGTCTCAACGTGCCAGGTTTTGGGAATCAGCCTGGAAGCTTGGATTTCTACACAAGCCATGGGCTCACAAGCTCTAGACCTGCTGCCTCCGCTCCTTCCTTAAATCCATGATTAAAACACAGCTTTACAGCTTTAACACTTCCAGAGAATAAAGCCGATATCCCGGAATCCGTGCCCATTCCCTGCATCCAGGCACACCTCCCCTGGGAGCCCAGCTGCTCCACCCTTCACAGGGAGCTCCCCAGCATCACCAGTGGTGTCACACCTCCGCACAGTACCCCCAGATGAATTCACTTAATTTCAAGAGTTTCATCTCCTTCCCTTCCCTTCCCTCAAGTCCCCCCGTGAAGCTTCCTGTGTTGGACTCGAGAGATAAAAAAAAAATGGGGAGAGAAAAAGGTAAAACACAAGCACAGAAAATCCCACAGCAAAACAAAACAAAAAACCCTCACAACAAACTACGTCCCTCCTGGCAAAACCCAGAGCGCCGCTTACACAACATCTTTACTCGCTCCATTATTTATAGGGCAACTGAAACATTTATTCCTACACGGAACTACTCGGCGTGCCGGGGAAAGTAACAATGGAAATCCTCCTGGAAGGGGTAACTTCATGGAAATCCTCCTGGAAGAGGTACCTCCACAGTGAATCAACAAGCAGGGCAGCAAAACTGCTACTAATTATGCTTGCTGGGAACTTTGTCGTGCCCCAGCACTGCCTCTTTCCTCAATCAAGGAGAAGAAACATTGGCTGCATAAAATAAACCCCATATTGAGCACTGGTATGAAATTAGTTTCAAAGTCAAAGGCATCAGGTTCCAGAAGTTCACACCCCAAACCATCCAATCCCAGACCCTCAGCACTTGCAGGGCCATGACTGAGAGCTGGTTCACAGGGACAGGAGATCCCTCACAGTGAAGATATTTCCCATTGAGCTTCCCTTTCCAAAGACATTGAGCCTGACTCACCCCACCTCAAAGTGCAGCAAGAGCTGCCAGAGGCTCTTGGCAAAGCCTGGTGGCACTGCCAAGCTTCTGTCAGTACAAGCAGCTGCACCCCCTGCCCCACAAACATCTTTCTGTGGCCACGGATTTCACGGCAGGATGAAGTAATTACTGATGGGTTGCGGGCAGGCCGGAGCCCGACTGTCTCAGAGTAAGGCTAATCAATAGCAGGTCATCAATAGGCCAATCAATCACCTCTGCTAGGAGCTACATTCCAAGGAGGCCCAAATCCCGTTACTCGTGTCTGGGGTCACACTGCAGCGCTGGGTCCCCAAAGGCGTGGCCGGCTCAAGGGCAGCGTAATCTGCTATTCGGGGCACGCAGCACACCAGCCCGGTGCCAGAGCTCACAGCTGGGCCTGGCCTGCCCTGCCTGCGAGGAGCAGAGCTAAAAACCAAATTAAATTAATACAGGCTGGGAGCCAGCTCGGAGCGGGCTCGGGGAGGGTGCTGAAAGTGAGGGATGTGGGGAGCGATGCACCTGCGAGAGAGGGCAGCTCTCCCCGAAGGACACGTGGCTGTGCCGTGGTGCCAGGCAGGATCAGAGCCGTGTGCCCCTGAGTGACAGTCCCTGCTGCACTCCCAGGACAAGGGCAAAGGCATCCCTGTGCCCAGGAGCTGCACCGTCAGCATCCTCAGCAGCCTCCTCCCTTCCGGGTGCCAGCGATGGCCGGCGTCCCAGGACCAGCAGGACGCGCCGTGCTGGAGGTCTCCCCTGCTTTAATAGGATCTGTCGTCTGGCAATCTAATTTGATCGAGGAAACCTAATGAAAACAGGCCCTGGTCTGCAGCACGGATTAGCCCAATCAGCCCAGAGTGGCTACTTTATTGTTCAGCTCCCTGGCACCAGCTGTGCCTGTGTGCAATCAGCCCTAAGAGCCATCAGGCTGCATCCGCCCCAGCTGCCCCGGCAGCCTCCAGTCCCAGAGCTCCGGTGCAGGGGGTGCTCCGGTGCGGGGCTTTGACACCCACATGTAAACCGGGCACAAGGACAAGCACAGATCCCACTGATAAGGAAGCATTTCCACCAACACAGGTTTTCATTAGCTTTAAGGGATGTCCCTGGGTTAAAACCAAATCCCATTACTTAGGAGAACAGCGTGTCTGGTGCTGACAGCCTGCATTGTGAGTGCCCAGAGGTATTAATGGGGCGATGTGCCCCATGACAAGGCTCATCTGTCCCCTCCAGACCCCAGTGTTGGGTCCCCAGGGCTCAGAGAGGTGGAACAGACCCACTCACAGCATCACAGAGCCATCTCATCCAGTTCCACTCCCTGCTATGGGCAGGGACACCTTCCACTATCCCAGGTTGCTCCAAGCCCTGTCCAACCTGGCCTGGAACAATTCCCAGGATGGGGCAGCCACAGCTTCTCTGGGCAACCTGTGCCAGCATGTGTGGAGGAATGGGGTGGAAGAGGACAGGAGAGAGAAGAAAAGCATGGAAAACACCCAGACTGTGGCAGTCCCAAGACTCCTCATCTGGGGACCTCCCTGGCAGCACAGGTCCTGTGTGGGTCCCGGCTCAGGCTGGCACTCAGGGAGGCAGAGGCGAGCTGCTGAGGGTGGGAAAATACCTGTACCAGCAGGGACTGTCTCCTTCTGCCCACAAACATTTGCTCACCAGAGCAGATGCTCAGATGTTCAGCCCTACACGTTCAATCACCCGCGCTCCGGCGGCGCCAGGAACCGTGCGATGACCAGAGGTTGTGGCACCTGTTCGTGGCCACCATCCAACGGGTGCCACACGCCAGGGTCAGGACCACGTGTCCCAGCCCTGTTTTACACACACGGGCAGAGCAGGAGGGGGTGCTGCTGGCCACGATGCTGGCACTGTGGGCAGGACCTCGAGGTGTCTCACCAGGTGTGACACCACAGGGCACCCTGGCACTGCCACCTCCAGCAACACCTGGGGCTGGGATGAGTCCCAGGGCAAGGGCCAGACGTGCTGGCAGCTCAGGGGGGTTTCTCAGCCTCCCTCCAGCCCCAGGTCAGTCCCCTCCCCACGCATGGGATGCAAACCCAGGACGGCAAAGAGGCGGGAGGGTTTATCCGACAGGGAGAACCTCCAAGCACAAAGTGCTGGCAGAGAAGTGTGAAGCTCTAGGAATTACAGCCCCGAGCCACCTGGGACACGTGCGTATTGACTCAGACCCGAGCCTTTAATAAGGCAGCTAACAGCATTGCTTTTACATTCATCCCTCTTACAAGCTGAACATGCCCAGGACAAGTTCATGTTCCAGCTACAGCACTCGCCGGGCTCAACCGAGGGATTACCCAGCCTTGTAGCTACAGCTCGCTCCTCTCCCCTTTCTTCCCTCTCTCTGTTCTGCCTCGGTGTCAGGTCAAGCAGCTCTTCCCTCTCCATGTTTTGGTGTGTGCTCTGCTTGCAGATCACACGCCTGCCCCAGGTGAGATGCTCCTGCCCTCTCCCTTTGGAGCTGCCGAGGAGCGGGGCGCACGCCACCGCTCTCTTCAAGTCCTTTCAAAGGGTTCGCCTAAACATCCCCGTTACTGCCAGATGGGCCAGGAAAGCTCCCCAAAAATTCTGCACCTGTGCTCCAGAGCCACTGGCGCTGACACTGCCAGCACGGCTCAGCAGATTAATGTCACAGCCGTGCCGCACAAGTGTCTGGTGATGGAAAAGTGATGGCAAAGGGCAGGAGGAGACTTCGCACGGACATTAACAGAGGCTGGAGTACATTAATATTATCGACGGGCTGTCAGCGAGGCTAAAGAGGCTGTGCCAGCCCTGAGCAGGGGATGGAGGCACAGCAGCGGCGTGGGGACACGCAACAGCGGCGTGGGGACACGCAGCAGCGGCGTGGGGACATGCAACAGTGGCGTGGGGACACACAGCAGCGGCGTGGGGACACACAACAGCGGCGTGGGGACACACAGCAGTGGCGTGGAGACACACAGCAGCGGCGTGGGGACACACAACAGCGGCGTGGGGACACACAACAGCGGTGTGGGGACACACAACAGCAAGTTCACCAGCCATGGCCAGGGACCGTGGGGTGCTGGGCGGGAGGGGAGCGGTGGCAGCACACAGAGACGGTGGCCTTAGGAGTGGGGCTGTGGGGACACACGGCAGAGGGGCCGGAGGAGAGGGAGGCAGCCGGCGAGTGCCCTGACCCGTGAAGGAGCAGCCCCAGGAAGGCCCCTCGGCCGCCCACATGCTCGCTGTCAGCTCCACGCAGGCCACGGCCCTGATGCCTTCGCCTCCCCTGCCTCGCCAGGCTGCCCGCGGGGGACGGAGGGCGATGCTCGGGCACAGTGGCACACTCTGGGGAGCACCTCCCCGTGCTCACTGCCCTGGGAACACACAGGGGGATGCCACATCCCCGTCCCGCTCCGTCCCCGGCAGCCTTGGCTTCAGGCGACGGCTCGGTGCCAGCGGTGGAGCACGGTCCTACGGCAGCGCTGAAATACGGCAGTGGGAAGTCCCCTACTGCTCCCTGTGTAGCATTTTATCTTAATAACATTTTATCTTGGATGACAAGCCTGTATAATGTGGTTTAAAAGCCACGGCTACGCTGACACCAGAACAGGGGGAAGGAAAAAAGCTCTTTTCTCCCGTCTAATACATTTGCTGAGGTCACAACTCGCGAACCTCTCGCTGTATCTCGCTCGCCAAGCTGGGAGCTGCTTTGTAGAGCAGCTCAGAGGCAGCGGCAGGAGCTCAGCCCTGCTCCTCCCTCCCGCTCAGGGTTCCGGCTATAAAGGCTCCAGCTCTCGCTTCCCTTTGCAGTTTTGGCTGGGGGAGGTCTGTTCCTCCCGCCCTGCTCCGTGCAGGGAGTGCTGGAGGCTTTGAAGGGGGAACTGCGAGGCTTTGCTGCAGCCCAAGGCCGGCGGGAGGCCGAGTCCCACGGAGTGACCTGCCTGTCCCAGTCGCTGCTGCACCAGCAGCACGGCCCAGGCCGCCTCCAGCAGGGCTGTCCCACACCCTACTGACCATCGCAGGGCCACCACGTGGATCACCACTCCTGCAGCACCCGAATTTCCCGGGCCTGGTGTCCCTGCTGCTGCAGGCACCGCAGCGATGCTGCACAGCACGGCATCGTTAGCGAGACAGCAATTCTGGTCTAATTGCCAGCGGTTCACAGCAAACATGGCAGGCTCTGCCTGCTCGGAACAGAGCCGCGGAATCACGCTAAAGACAAAGGATGCCCAAAAGAAAGAGTAAAAGCAGACATTAAACCAGAGAGGGGACGGCAGCACACAGCCAGGCTGACTTTGGGAGGGAGAAGACACTGACCCAGCAATGAGGGTTAAGCTCTTCTTGCGAGAGCTAATTTCAGGTCAGGCAAATCCTGCTGGCAGATTATTTTTCACCTAAAACGTTCAGATCGGTGGCTCGGCCACCGCAGCGCAGCAGGACCGGGAGAGCAGCTGGAGGAGCCACTGGCAGCGCCGTGGCCCAGGCTGGAGAACAGGACAGCCCCGACCCTGCCCAGGACCACGAGCAGACCCCTGCCCCACGCTGGGGTCCCCCTCACACCAACAGCAGCCAGAGCAGCTCAGCAGCCTTTGCCAAGACCCAGGCAAATCCCACCCTGTGCGGCCACACTGGTGGTGCCCCAGGAGGGACGGGAGTCTCCCCCCAACCCCAGGCTGTCACTCTGTCACCTCTGCTTTGCTGTGACAGACAGACAAGCCCCAGCTCGCAGGACCATCAATTATTCACACGCACTATTTCTGAATATTGATGTTAAAAGCAAATTCCCGGCTTGCCCCTCGCCTGCGTCTCCCAAGGGATTTTCACGCCACAAGGACCCACGTTCCTGAGGAGCCATCGGGGGGAGGGACACATGGAGGGACCTTCACAGCGAAGTCTGCTGGCACCGGGTCTGGGGTCTGCAGTTCGGGGGGGATAAGAAACCCCCAGGGCTGGGGAACATCCCACCCCGCTCCTGAGCAATTCAGCCCAGCTGAAGGAGCAGGGAGGAAGGCTCAGGGAGTGAAAGGATGTGTCTGTCAGAGACAAAAGGAGCTTGCTCTCCCCCTCACTCGTTCACAAGAAAATATTTGTAAACAAACGCTTCCTGCTTGTGTTTATCCAACTTTAAGAGACTTCAAATGGAAGCCTGCTCCCCACACTGTATCATTACCCTTCATTACCGCAATTTTCCAGGCTTTAGGCGGCTGGAGAAGGAAAACACAGGATAATGCACCACTCAGAAAGCTGCAGGAAGTTAAACTGGGAGAGAAGCAAGCCCAAGCAACCCGGTGACACAAGGCCCACGTGGTGGGCACTGATCATGCAGACCCAGCACAGCTCCTGCATCCAGGGCAGGAGGGGAAGAGAGATTCTGGCCCTTTGTGCCAAGAAAGAACAGCAAAATGTCACAGCCATGGACACCCTGACTGGCCCAAAACACCAGGGATGCTCCAGCTGGGTGCTTCTCCGGGCTGTAGCACCTCACCCAAGCCATGCCAGACCATCCTTACTCAAAAGGCCCCTCCTCCCTTGGCCCAAAGGTGCTCTGGTGATGGACTGAGCGTCCATCGCACACAGACAGCTGAGGTTCCACTCACTCACCTGCCATCATCAGTAGGTGCTGGAACAACCACAGGACAGCTGACAAATGCCCACAGGAGAGGAACGCTCTTGGAACAGGGAAGGGCTCCAAAAAGAAATCTCATTTGTAGATCATTGCCTTGATATCTCAGCATTTTTTACTTCACAATTCTGTTTTATATAGCCCTGTTTATTGCACTGATATCTCATCCTGCAGATTCATCTCGGATCATCGTTAAGGTTCCTCCCCAGCTTGCAGAGATGCCTCTGCTTATCGTAAAACTCTGTGTTGAAATTTCAGATTAATTAAAAGCTGTAAATTGCAAAGCCAGATGCGGTAACTCACATCCTCACCCTTCCAAAAAAACCCCCCACAAAACCAACCAAAACCCAGGAAAACGAGGAACGTGTGAAAGTCCCTTGGTTTACAGCACAGTCTGTCCCCCGAGATGGGCTCAGGCCCAAGCCACGTCCCTCCATCCTCACTGTGACCCAGCCAGGGTCCCCAGAGACACCTCGCACGTGGCAGGGAGTGACACGCAACTCCCAGGTGTCCCTTCCCGGTGCCACCCCGGTGCCACCCCAGCGAGGCTGCTGACGACGCTGCCACTCAGAGCGCAGGCAGAGGCGATGCTGGGGAGGGCACTGTGCCAAAGGGCCCCCGGGCAGCAGGGGAGCCCCGCAGTCACCCAAAATTCCATCGCACCGAGCTCGGCTGAGCCGGGGCGCACGCAGCTGCGGCAGCGCGGGGAGGGGACGGACGCCGTCCCCCCCGGGCCGAGGACGCTGCTCCCCGTGCCCAAGGACATCCACGCAGCCGTGACCGCCATCTGCTCGCTGGCAGCACGAGCCAGCCCGGGCTCCAGCGCCGCGGCATCGCCTGAACGCAGGCACGGGGGTCACCCCCTGCTCCAAACATCCCGGCACTCCACCCACACCCCCTAAAACCACCATGAGAGGTGGGAGAGGAGGTGTTTCCTCCAATTCTCCCCGGTTTCCAGCTGCCCACAGCTCTCCTGCAGGCTGGTTTGACTGGTGCTCCTCCCGCTGCCCTCATCCCATCACTCCGGGGCGCTCCAGGAGCGGAGCAGGCGGCAACATCCCTCCCCTGCCGAGCTCCCACTCACTGCAGATCTCTTAATGCATTTCTTGGCCAAGGGTGAGGAGATTAAACACGCCGTAGAAGGCGAGCTGACACAAGCTGACAGACCTGAATCTTCTGCACATGCATAAGTGCCAGTCCTCATCACAAGGATGCTCATTTGCCAGCCTCATACCTATCACTTGGGCTGGGAGTCAATCTAAATAAAGCAAATTCACTTGTTCTGAGGGAGAGAGGGAGTCGCTGGGCTGTCATAAGGTTGAACTCAGCTGGCATCATTCTGAAGTGGAAGGTGCTGCAGGAGCAGAAAGCAGAGGGTTTCCAGCCTCCCAGGAGTGAGAGGAAGGGAGTTTTGCTTTGCTTCAAAGCAGCTGAGCCAGGAGAAACCATCAGCCCCAGGCCCAGGGCTGTGAGGAGCTGGGCTGGGGAGTCACGGAATCCCAGGATCACCGAGGTTGGAAAAGCCCTCTGAGATCATTGAGTCTGACCCGTGCCCGATCCTCACCTTGTCACCCACTGAGTGCCACATCCAGTGCTTCCCTGGACACCTCCAGGGATGGGCACTGCCCCATCTCCCTGGGCAGCCCTACCCACGTGCCAGAGGTGTGAGCAGAGCAAAGCTTGGCACACGGCTGACTCCTCCTGCTCACCTGAGCCAGCCCTGCCAGGACAGCAAATTTCACCTTATTCCACTCTGACACAGAGCCCAGCCACCCCCAGAGATTCACAGACTGGTTTGGGCTGGAAGGGGCCTTAAAAATCATCCAGTTCCACCCCTTGCCATGGGCAGGGCCACCTTCCACTAGACCAGGTTGCTCCAAGCCCTGTCCAACACTTCCAGGGAAAGAGGATCCACAACTTCTATCCCTCTCCTTCCTTCCTACCCTCCAGCACTCGGTTGCAAGGATTAAGACTCATTTCCAATGAAGTTTTCATTATTTTCTGCTCTCCTTCTTTATTCCCCAACTCATTTGCATTACAAAAAAATTAAACAAAAGCTGCTTTTTTGAATCTCCACTCATTACTCCCATTACATTTGTTAACATCATTATCTTCAGCTGAAGATGGCAACTATTATCAAATGTTGCAGAGCTGCTGCAGACCTCTTGCTATATTACTCTGGAAAATTGCTTTAATGCTTATGCTTTTAGTGGTTTGAAAAAACCAGCTATAGCATTAGAAGCCATAAAGAAGATAAAAAAGTGCATCATTCAATAATACGTGCGTTTTTTCCCCTTTACACTGAAATATAAATACATGGAGGTAATGCAAGATGCAAAAGCTCTTCCTCCTCTTCAGTGATCCAGCACAGACCCTCTGATCTGACCCTCACTGTCTCCCTCTCCAACGCTTTTCTTCAAGAAAAGTTATTATAATGAAAGCTTGGATCAAAAGGAAATCATTCTAAGGACAAAATAGTTCAAATTTTCCAGATTTTGGTAAAATATTTCTGAAAAAGGAGAAAGGCCCAGGGCATGGGTGCTGAATTCCTGGATTTACTACAGAAGGAAAGCCCCAAGGGATAGGCTGATGTGGCCCTGGCAGAGGGAAGGTGGTGAGGAAGGGTCTAATGACAGGGATATGTCTCAGGGTCCCACTGCCTCCCACTTCCAACTGGAAACCAACACGGAAAACCCTTGGAGCACCGGTAACATCTCTGCTCTGCTTGGCTCCGCTCGCTGGGAGGGCGTTTGAACCAAGCAAAGAGGATCAAAAAAGAACGAGCTAAACGCAAGCGTGCGGAAGCTGGAGAGGCAAGGCTTGGCAGGGCGGAACAGAACTGGGGCTGGGGCTTCCAAACCTCCCTTCCAAGGAAATGATGTGTCTCCAGGGTCACCAGGAAAGCCAAATAGACAGAAGTCCTTCCCTGTGAGGGGGGTGAGGCCCTGGCACAAGGTGCCCAGAGCAGCTGTGGCTGCCCCATCCCTGCAAGTGTCCAAGGCCAGGCTGCACAGGCTTGCAGCACCCTGGGATAGTGGAAGGTGTCCCTGTGGACTGTGCTGCCCCTCACCCAGGCCATGCCAGCTCCGAGGATGTGACAGCACAGCTCACGAGCTGGGACCATGCACAAATCCCACTCCAGCATGGCTAGAGCTGATTTACGGCAGCTGCAGGAGAGGTCAGAGCTCAATAGGCTTTCATCGATCAGTTAATTAAACCCAGGCAAAACAAACGTAATGAACGCAAAAATTTACAGCCTCTGCCCTGGGTTCAGGTGCAGCTGGAGCTCAACCCACCCATCTTCTCTCCTAACAAGCCAGGGCAGGCTGGGCTTTTGAGGGAGATCCGGACACCCTCTGGAACGGGCAGGATGTGCTGCACTCCTACCTGCAGCACAAATAACACTTCTAATAAAAGCCAGCTGCCAACACTGAGGCAGCACAGAGGTGCCCAGCCCTGCCAGAAAGGAGCCCAGAGTGTGTCTGTCCCCCAGCACAGGCCCTGGCACGCTTGCAGGGCGGCACGTGAAGCGTGACACCACAGTGACCTGCTCTAACCACGCGCCGATGCAAAACTCACACAGCCCCTGCTGGAAGCTCACGCTCGGTCACACAGCCCACGAGACCCACACAAAGAGATTTAAATTATCACTTTGTTTTCCATCAGGCTTTTGGTGTTGATTTAAGCTGCCCAAACAAATAATTATGGTCTTATCTCCATCACGCAGCAGCATTAGCCACAATTCATCATTTTTAGCTTGTTTCGGGCATTGTGTATATATGGATAAATAAAGACGGAACTCAGCCATTCCCATCTCATAGGGCCTGGCATTGCAAGATGGGCATTTGGTTAAATCTGCTCTTGACTAGAACAAAAATGTAATCTCCAAAGAACTCTGCAGGAAAGAGAAACACGTGTGTGTTTTTAACAGCTTCGGGAAATGGGACCATCAGATCTGCAGAGCTGAGGTGCAGAAATGATGCTCAACAGGAGCACACAGGGATGTGGTCCATACCCTTCCCTTCCCCAGCCTCAGGCAGGAGATCCCCCACCACATTTCCAGCAGTGGTTATGCAGCTGCAAACTGGAGCCAGAGCCCTCGGCACCCAGAGCACTGCAAGAGCCAAAACCTGGCTCACCCAGAGAGCCAGGCCGGAGTTAACAATAACTCACAGGCAATCCCCAGATAAGACACGACAGGTTATGCCAGAGCTCTGCCAAGAAAGATCACGGAGATGATTATGAAGTTAATTCTTGACACTGCCGGGCGCGTGTTGTACATCCCCTGTACGCAACAGCCATAGCTCCTGTTTAAACACCGGGACGCGCCAGGATGTCGGATCGATTCTACAACAGCCGAGCGCAGGGAGCAGTGCTAAGCACATGGAAGCGGTCCAAGGTGCAGAGAGAGTTCACCTGGGGAAGGCAGCAGTCACCTCCCCGGGAGGAGCTGCGTGGCTCGAACCCCGGCTGGCAGAGGGAAAACCCACCCAGGCACCCACAGCTGGGCACCCGATCGCCAGCCCCGGCCTGGGGGGTGCTTCCCGAGGCCCGCTGCCTGCGAGCGCTCACGCTGTGGCACAGCTTTGCTCCTGGGATCCGTACGGGTGTGAAACAAGCTGTGGAAACATCGGCGCTCCTCCGCGCTCGGGAGGCGGCTGCGAAACCGCAGCGCCAAACGGGGCTGCGGCGCCAGGCTCCGGCACCCCGAGCCCACAGGCCGGGCTGGAGGTGCAGCTCTCGCACTGCGAGGCACAGGGATGGGGAAACAGGGATGGGGAATGACACACGAGGGGCAGCTCCAGCACCCACAGCACACGGGCTGCGAGGCACAGGGATGGGGAATGACACAGGAGGGGCAGCTCCAGCACCCACAGCACACGGGCTGCGAGGCACAGGGACGGGGAATGACACACGAGGGGCAGCTCCAGTGCTGGCCCCAGCTCCAGCTGCGAGGCACAGGGACGGGGAATGACACGCAAGGGGCACTTCTAGCGCCGGCCCCAGCTCTGGCTGCCCACAGCACGCTGCTCCTCCCCGGTGCAAAGGGGATCTGGCTTGTGGGGAGAAGCAGCCACGAGCAATCAGTCGGGGGCTGAAGCGGGGTCTGGTGAACGCAAAGCCGTGAGCGGCGCGGAGTTTTCATCTCAGCCACCACCAAAACTCCCCAGGGATGGGGAAGCGCAGACGCGTCCTTCCCCTTGACCAGCACAGGGATGATCTCTGTGCCTGCACCACCATTTGCTTCCCCAGCCCCGTGACAGCATTTACAGCCCTCCGCAGTGCCAAGCTCCAAGCACCAGGCTGCCTTGGGCGAGAGAAAGCACTTCTCCTCGAGCTGAGTCTGCCTGCGAAGGGTACCCCTCACTAGGGATGCCTGGCACGGAGGGAAGAGCGGGCACAGGGAGGATGGGGAGGGGCGACAGCACTCAAGCAAAGAGGACCCAGCTGGTTGTGACACGCTCAGCCACGAAAAATTATAGTTTTAAAGCTGCTTTCAGTGGAAAGACCCAGAACAGGCAACGGAGGCTCTGGAAAGGAATATTAAACACTGCAGAAATAAAAGGTATTGCTCAAGAGAAAACATAACAAGGCTGAAACCCAGCGTGGTGCAGCCTTCAGATGAAATGGAGATGAGCTGCGAATGAATTGCTCCCTCTTAAGGGAATTTCTGGCTTTTTAAGGAGGGAGGGCACACCCGTCCTTCCCGGCCTCGCTGGAGGGTGAGGGCGGGGTGGGGTCCAGGGATGCTCCCCAGGGCCTGTGGAAGCTCCCTGCCTGGCCATGCCAGGGGATGCAGCTCCCACTGGGCCCTGCCATCCTCTCCATCACTAGGGGAGCCAGCTGGGCACCATCCCACCCTGGAGAGGGCCTGCACGCAAAAAACCAGAGACCAGGAGTAGGGGCAGAGCCCGGAGCCCCTGCAGCACAGCCAGCAGAGGGTGGTCACAGCCCCGAGGCTGCCGGAGCTCCAGGAGCGTTTGGACAACGCTCCCAGGCACAGAGTGGGATTGTTGGGGGTCTGTGCAGGACCAGGGCTTTGATGGTCCTTGTGGGTCCCTTCCCAACCAGAATATTCCACAATTCTATGGTCCTCTGCCAATCCCCCAGCCCTGCACAGGCCCTGCCATACGCAGCATCTCCACGTGCCCCATTTCCTGGTGACATGCTACACGAGAATCTCAGTTTCCAGTTAAAAATAACACCAGTTTCTAACCCTCGAAGGTGCAGAAAAACGTGACCTCTAAAAATCCCAAAACTGAAAGGCAAAGCAAATGAGTCCCAAATTTGTCTACGCTATAAACGTCAATTTCTTTTTGAAAGAAATGAATGTTTTTGATGAATGTTTTCTTGAATGCCTGCTTTTGGCAGTGCTGCCATCTGTGAAAAATCTCTGCCACGCTCGCTATTAAGATTTCATTTCCAAGAAGAACTCATAGCTGCTTTAATAAATGGTTAAAAGATTGTCAGGGGTCCAAAGGGCCAGCAGCTTGTTTACCACAAGTGGCTTCTGTCACCAAGCAAAGCACCTTTGACTGATAAGCTTAGAGCCCGCCAGGCCACATGCAGCTTCCTCCAGCCCTCAAGGAGCCGCACTTGGAGAAGCACTTTAGCAATGTCGGGCACTTAGGAACCTAATCCCTATCGACTCTGAATGAGATTTACAGTCCTGAATGGCCAGCTCCCTTCGGAGAGGTCCCCGGGTCACGACGAGCCTTGCAGAGGTTTCACCCCACATCCCCCGGCCATGGGTGGGCCTTTTAACACCGCTCATTACCAACAGCACAAACCCTCGCCCCGGTGAGCCCCCAGGCTGGGCTCTGGGCTCTGAAGCAGCACCAAAATCCTTCAGAAGGGGCTGAGGGCACATCCAGCAGCCTCAGCCCGGGCTGTGTCCACCAGCCTGGCGCTGGGGAGCCCTGCAGACCCCAGACCCAGAGCAGCCCACCCCTCTTTAGGGCTGCAGATCCCACGGTCTGCGGCGTGTCCGTGCCACAGCAAAGGGCAGGGACCCGAGCAGCCTTCCCTGAGCGTGGCAGCACCAGGGCTCTGCGGCTTATGAAATGGAGTCCTGAAATGGCTGGTGTATTTGTAGATCCTCTGCGTGACTGAATCAAGAGGAACAATAAGATCTTTTTCCAGATTCGGCAAACATCAGTATAATAAAAAAAATTAATTATATGCTTGAACACATGCACCAGAGCAATGCCCTGTATTTTCTCCTAATTGTTCTCCAAGCCTTGCAGAGCCACATTTAAATAAAAATGAAGCAGTTATTTAAACCGCAATTAAAGATGGAGCAATTTATTTTTAAACTTGAACTATCATCAGCAGAGCAGGAGGGGAGGGAGGGGGGCTGCACTGGGACCCTGGTGCCACGCAGGGCAGATGCCACCAGCCACCGGAGCCACACTGCTCCAAGAAGGAAGGCAAAGGCAAAGGCACAGAGCAGAGACTTCCAACAGCCCCACGAAGGAGTGCTGGCTGCTCCCTCCCCATCCCACAGCTGCTCCTCACTGGCACAGACCACAGCAGCCCATCCCTGACCCCACAGCCCCGGTGCTGTCACACGAAGGACGAGGATTTGGGTTGTACCCCCTGGGAAAGCTCAGCCCTGGCTCCACAGCCGGGATCAGCCCCTCCCCAGCTGATGGCATGATGCTTTGGGAGGCATCTGCACCCCTGGGCTCCTTTCCTTCCAACCAGGTGCCCATCACCTAAAGCCCAGGCTCTCCCTGCAAAAACTGGCCCTGGGAAGCCCACCCAGGGGACTCAGCCCTGCCTGCCCCAGAGAGGTGACCACCAGCCAGCGCCCTGTGCCCGGAGCAGGGAGCACCCTCGACAGCGAGAGGCGGCTGGGAGGGGGCTGGGAGAGAGGGAGGGAGGGAGGGAGGGAGGGAGGAAGAGCAGCAACCACAACAAAATCCCACCCTCTCTTTTCATAAGACAGCAGAATTTATCAGCCTGCAGCCCTTCACATCTGTCTCCTCATACAAAATGAAAGAGGCTTTGAAAAACAGAGGAGATGAAATAAAGCCGTCTGTGTGAGGAAGCTGGCATCTCTGCCACTGTCACTGTCACCATGGCAGGAATAATGACCGCGATTGTTTCTG